>VMDR010024340.1:0-15072 GCA_007922815.1 Macrotus californicus | reverse complement strand
TGTTGATTATGTTCCAGTTAAAGGTGAGATCATGTGGTATTTCTCTCTCACCACCTGGCTTATTTCACTTAGCATAATGCTTTCTAGTTCCATCCATGCTGTTGCAAAGGGTAGGATCTCCTTCTTTCTCTCTGCTGCATAGAATTCCATTGTGTAAATGTACCACAGTTTTTTGATCCACTCATTGACTGATGGGCACTTAGGTTGCTTCCAGCACTTGGCTATTGTCAATTGTGCTGCTATGAACATTGGGGTGCATAGGTTCTTTTGGATTGGTGTTTCAGGGCTCTTAGGGTACAATCCCAGCAGTGGAATTGCTGGGTCAAAAGGCAATTCCATTTTGAGTTTTCTGAGGAAATTCCATACTGTTTCCACAGTGGCTGCACCAGTCTGAAATCCCACCAACAGTGCACTAGGGTTCCCTTTTCTCCACATCCTCTCCAACACTTGTTTGTTGCTTTGTTTATGATGGCCATTCTGACCAGTGTCAAGTGGTATCTCATGGGAGGAGGTTTAAAGAGGGTAAACAGAGAGTCAAAGGAATATTTCTTTGCAAGATCTCTGCTGGGTACAGGATGTCTCAAAAAACCTTTTCCCAAAGATGAGAGTCTGACCTTTTAACAAAATTTACATCTGGGTCCAATAAATGGAGCTGACTTTCCCCTATGAGTCTGGGTGTCATATTCAGCTGTCTGTTTTGATGTGTTTTTAAGGCCTTTCTAATAGGATGAGCTAGATTGCTGGCAAAGAAAACAAATGGACTTCTCTCCTCTCTGGAAATTCTAAATCTCCTCACTGGAGATTAAGCTGCCTATCTCAACAATGACTAATGTTTAATAGCCTGACTTTGACCAATGGTCCTGGGCCTGCCATGTCTGCCCATGACAAATGTTGCTTTACAATCTCCCCAGTCTTGGGTTACTAGAATTTCAAATTGGGAAGGTGGGAGATAGGAGAGAAAGAGAGAGAGAGAGAGAACACCATTTAAGTTTACTCTAACCTTGGCATTTACAAATTAACTCTGAAAGATCTGAAAGTCTGTGACCCACAACCAGTTGCCATTTTGATGAGCACAGTTTTTGACAGACTGTCTGGGATTGTTGAGGGTGAGTGAGGCTTGTGGTTGGGGCATGGCAGACATGACCAGCATCTTAGCTCTGTGGAACTCAGTACATGGTGGGAGTTTTGTTCCCTGGTGAAATGGCCATGTTGTTGAAAAAGTGATTTCAGAAAATTATCTAAATAACTCTTAATCTGTGACTCAGGACAAAGCCAGGAATCTGTGTCATCATTTCCCATGTTCAGAATCCAGAATTCCTGGAGATCTCAGAACCAGCCTTCCCAAATATCTGTGGTCCACTGCATGTTAGGTGGTGGAGGAAAAACAATAACAAAAGCTCAGATATATTGAGTGCTTATTATGTGCCAGCCAAAGCGGTAAGAGCTTAGCACACTTCCTTTGACCCACACAGTAACCCCAGAGGTGCACATGTTTGTGATCACCATTTTCTAGATGAGACAGAGAGGTCATCCAGTTTTAACATGGAATTCCAGCTGGACAGTAGCAGATCTGGGATTTGAACTGATGAAGACTCTCTCCTTGACCAACTGGGCCTGTCTAACCCAATCTTAGCAAAGAGTCCTACTGAGTCCACCTAGAGAGAATACTATATATATATATATATATATATATATGACTACTCTTAATTTCTGAGCAAGTTTCATCTTTGATGTTTAAGTCCTTGGCCTGCTTCTAGTAAGAGTCCTCACAGGTCAGTTTGGCAAAAATCCCCCTGCCCTAGACATCTTCCCTTAGTACTTTTGCATCTATTGGCCTTCTCACCTGCTTATTGGCTATAAATCGCACTTGTGTGTTCTGCTCTCCCCTATTGCAATAGTGCCTATATAGGCTTTCTTACCATTTTTGGAATAATTTTTCTCTAAGAGAATATAAGCAGTTGGACTCTGGTATCTATACCCTTGACCTTCACATTGTCCCACCAGACCAATGCTGTCCAGTAAAATTATAATGCAAGCCACATATATCATTAACATTTTTCTGGTAACCACATTTAAAAAAAAGAAAATGAAACAGGTAAAATTAATTTTTAAAATATTTGTCTTATCAAATATATCTGGTATATCATTTCAACATGTTGCTAATACTAAAAAATTATTGATGAGCTATTTTACATTTTTTCCCATTACGTCTTCAAAAGAGTACACATATATATTTTGCACTCCAAGTGCATCTCAGTTAGGATGAATACATTTCAAATGTTCAGTCACCACAGCTGGTGAGTGGCTAGAGCATGGGGTACTGTGAGTGGGAAGATTTGTCCATGGGAGTGCCTGGAGCAGAGGGAGCACTGAGAGGGAAGGTGGGAGGAGAGTTCAGAGAAAGGAACCTGGCTGAGCTGAGGTGCTGCAGACAGCTTTGTGGGCAGGATCCAGGGGTCACAGTGGGGGATTCGCTGCCCTAGAAGTTTGGAGCTATAGCTGGGGTGTGTGCCTGGTGGGAGGTAAAAAATGACCTGGATTATGAAATGAGAACAGCATGGTGGTGAGCCAGCTGGAGGAACTAGCTCTCCAAGCTCCAAGTTTTGGGACAAAAAAGGCCCTGTGTGTTGTGAAGAGCAGGCCAGTAAGTTGTAATATGCATGGACAACACCTTGGACCCTGCTCAAATGCAGATTCTGACTCGGCTGGTTTGACATAAAGCCTAAGATTCTGAATTTCTAAAGAACAACAAAGTATAGTGATGCAGCACATGGGCACGCCAAAAAAATAAGTGTAATTTTGATTCATTAACACCAAACAGCTCTAGTTGTGTTGAATATTGTCATTTTTTAATTTGAGAATCTGAGGGAGAAGAAGTCCCTGACTAAATAGTCAGGTATTGTATGTTTTAAGAATTCTTGCAGCACACCAGTGTGCTGTGGCTAGCCAGTTAAAAATCACAGCTCTAAGCCTTTGTTTATTCATCTGTAAAGGGGGACAATATATTACTTATTTTACAAGGCAATCTGATGAAAATTAAATAAGACATTGTGCAAACAAAGGATTGGCAACAATGTATCTATAAAGAGCCAGATGGTAAATACTTTAGCCTTTGCATTCCGTAAGTCTCTGTTGCAGTTCAGCTTTGCCTTTGCACCATGAAGGCAGTGGTGACAATATGTAAACAAATGGATGTGGCTGGATTCCAATAAGACTTTATTTACCCAAATAGGAAGTGGCCAGATTTGGCCCAGCAGCCATAATTTGCTAACTCTGTAAAGCACAAAACACAGTGCTTGGCACATAGTAGGTGCTCAATGAGCAAGCTATAATTATTATTGCCACAACTTAAAAGGAGTTCAAGCCAAAAGCTCTCCACAGGTTAGGTAAGATTAAACCTCATCCCCTGACAGATCACTTGTCAATCATTCAGAGTATGAATCTGTGTGTTCTAGTCCTTGCTTTGCTCTCAGGGAAACCCAAACTAACCCACGATACCATGAAAGTGCTGTGGACTCATCCTACTGGTGAGGAAATGGACCCAGAGAGGCTGGCAGGGTGTCTCAGTTACAGAGGTCCATATCCAGATCTGTGTGATTTATTCATTGGTGTTCCACACCAGTCATTCTTTGATGATGGTGTAGTGATGATGATGACCCAAAGCTTGCTATGAACAGATAAGGAGTCCACGGCTTAAAGCAGTTAGGTTAAGTTGCCCAAATTTTGTCCACATGTTAGAACTGGAACTTCAGGTGAGGAAGCCTACAGTAGTAGTGGAAGAGACTTGAACAGCACGGAGTTGTCTCCTGGGTTGGGGAGGACCCCTGGTGTAGCATGGCTGTTTGTCAACTCTACCCACAGGATGGGATGGACATCTTCTTCAACGATTGCTCCCAGTGCCAGGTGCCATGGTTACCACTGGGTACCAGTCTGAACAATGGATATGGCAATGGTAACTGCAGCCATTGTCACTGCCTCCCAATTCCTAGAGAAACTGGAGGTAGGCAGTGGGAAAGTGGTGGGCCTAGCTGCCATGAGAACAAAGGGACACAACTCTCATGAGCTCATCTTTGGAAATCCAGTGTACTTAGCCACAGTACAGGGACTTATCATTGCTGTGCTCTCTTCTCTCCTGTGATTTTCCCCTAACTGAGCAAGATCCTGCCTGCCAAGGGTTTATGTTCCTGCTCAAGGCCTTGCTGCTTTCTTATGCGATTATTCTTAACTCCCAGTCTTGCCCAGCACTCTCCCTCTTTCTCTTCCCTCTACCTTCAGTGACATACAGTCTTATAAAGACTGCAAACCCTTTGCTGGGGAGTCATTATGGCCAGGACAGAAGCCAACTAAGTTGTGGCTGTCCCCTCCTGAGGCTTTGAGCAGTGACGTTATTTACCTTAGTCTTCTCACCTGTAAATGGGCACAGTGGCTGTTGAGGAGTAAATGTAAAGACAACAGCAGAAAAATTAAGAACCTGATCCTGACTTGAACAGATGTGCCTTTGAACCCTGGCTCTCCTCCTGTGTGCATTACTTTAGTCTATTTCATCTGCTGTACTTCTTTGCCTCTTCTGTATAATGACGGTAGTGGTTGCATCCACCTGCCCCACTTTTCACGTGTTGATCATTCTGAAGAATGGTACCTGTTTGCCTCTCTTTGTACTTGTGTCCCTGCATAAGACTTTGAGTCTGTTAAGGGCAGTGACTTTTTCTCTTTTGCTTCAAACCAAGTTCAGGTAACTGAGACTAAGCCCTTCACTGAGTGAGAACAGCTCACCTTCCAGCTGGCTGCAGAAAAGGGAGATAAGACAACTCTGTTTCCTCTCTTGACTTGCTCTCTTATCAGTGTCTGATGAGGTAGTACCAGCCAGGTGGGTCCCAATAACTCTGGAACAATTTTAAGAGGTTGGATCAGAGACCTAGAGCTTCTCAAAGTCAGTGATGGTGGCAACCTTCATCAGTGTGAAGCACAAGGCAAGAGTAGCAGAGCTGAGAACTAAGAAAGACGAAAGAATCTCAAAATTCCTTTACCCAAACTATGCTGATTCTTCCTTTCCTCCTTCTCAACAGCCCTCAAGACGCTCTGACAGCAAAGGAGGGAATCAGGGAGCGGGGACCCTCTAAAATTCTTGATGGGCTTTGTGATGGCTTTGCAGTCTGCAAGAATTTCGATAAAATTTTGCAATTATGCACACTTTAGTAGGGAGAGGGGAACCAAAGTATTCATTCAACTGTCATAGGCAGAGTTCTTCAAGTCTGCTCCCCATAGTTCTGTGCTGGGCCTGACCTATATACCCACTTGCAAAAGCAGATTGTTAAATTTTCAGGAATATTGAGAGCCAATATGAAAAGCACAATGTAATCTCACAATGAAACCAGTTATATTAAAAGCAAAGGTAATAAATACTTAACACTTACAATTTCCTAACTAGTTTACTTCTTGTTCCTGTTCTATGTGCTCACCTCTCAGATCTGCAGCACCACGTGATGCTGGGTGGCGACATCTCCTTCCAACTCTGCATTCAGTGGTGTCACATCCACAGCTTGATATTGGTAATATCAGAGTTTTTACATCATGGAAATTGGAAAATGCTACCAACCAGCCCCATGTCCAAGCTCTTGTTAAACAACTACCAGCAGCCACAGGCCCTGCTCTGCACACACCAGCACCACCTGTGACAGGCTGTTATAAGTACCCTGAGTGGGGCCTGAGAATCTGTGTTTGTAGAGAGCCCCACAGAGGATTCATGAACACACTCTAAACATGGCAGATTGAGAAGAGTAAGAGAGGGGAGGAGATATGCAGAGAAAGTGAACAGGAGGGAAATGAAAATGTTCCCAGCAGGGTTTTTCCCAGGACCAGCCACAGAACATTGTAAAGTAGACAAAGGCTGAATGCCAGTATCTACTACATTTATTATTATTATTATTATTATTATTATTATTATTATTATTATTATATTGAGAGATGTCTGTTGAGCACCCACTATGCTGAGTGCCTTAAGTGTAAGTTTCATAAATATTTCACCCATTTTACAGGTGAGGAAACTGAGCTTTGCCCAAGTGAGAGTTAGAGGCAAAATTCAGAACAACAGTGTGAGCTGACAACAGAAGCCATAATCTCAGTCCAGCCTCAGTGGCTGGCCTCAGAATTTACTTTCCTTTGGGACAGCCCTTAACCAATGATCAATATGCTTGCATTGGTTGGGGCAGCTCTGAGGCTAATTTAGAGGCCACAGCTGCAACCCTAGGACTTTGCCCCAGTTCATTCACTCTCTCAGGATGTTCCCAATTCTCCACTCACCCTTTACAAGTCATCCCAAGAGAATAGTCCTGTTCAGGGTTAGTCTCTGGGGAATTGGACCTAAAACACCTAATTTCTCTGACATTCAGACTGGTATTTTTCCTGAAACACTTACCAGTATCATTTGGATCTTATATCCTTTAGCACATATTTTTTATAAGAATAGCCTTCAACCACTGAATTGACTTTCTGGGGAGAAAAACTCCTGATTTGACAGGAAAAGAAAGAATCCTTTGGGGGCCTAGCTCTAGCTAAGTCACTCTCTGAAGCCTTCCTTTGCTGCCCTAAACACTGCAGGAGTTCTGCAAGGGTTCCAGAAGAGACTTCTTTACAGTCAGCATCCTCTTTGTGTCAGGTTTCAGAAGTGTAACTGGGGATTCAGCAGATTGGGTGATGGTGATTGAACTTTCTAGGCAAGCATAGTCTCTGTCATGGTGCACATTTGTTTTTGGAGATTGGGAACAACATAAACTACTCTTCTCTCAGCATGTTGAAACTACTTCCTTTTTTGTGGCATGAGTTTTGCTCAGTGATGAAGTTACCAACTCAAATGCCTGCACTGGCCAAACAGATAATATGAGTGAGTGAGTCAGACCTGGTATGAGGCAGCTAGGAGTGCTGGGAACTGGGACAAAATGAGGAGCATGTGTCCCATCTAAGAGGGCAGGTGCCAGTGGCTCAAATCCAGTTGTCACTCTGTAGGAATTGTAGCAATGTGCCTGGATTTTTTTGAAAAGCCAGATACCCAGATTATATTTGAAATCCCTTGATTTTCAAATATGAGATAATAGTTCCAAAGTTTTGAAAAATCTGCGCTACCAAGTAGTACAGATGTGCAGGCTTGATGAGAGATACCAGGTTCCAATCTTGGTCTTGATTATCTACAAAATGTCAAAGGTAGATAGAGGAGAGGCACAGCCCTGGTCTAAGAGGTCTGCAGATTTACCCTCCCACACCCATGCTGTCCACTCACTGTGCACATGCTGGTCTTTCCTCCTGCAGCACTTGTCCCCCAATACTTTGCCTGGCTAACTCTTCATCCTTTAGACTTCAGCTTCCTCCTGGGTCTTCATATAGCCTTGCCTCCCCATGGGAGAGCTCCCATCACCCTGAGCTTCCTCTTTCATGGGATTTGCTCCACTTATTACCTGTTCAAAGTCTCTCCTCCCTACAATTCTTCAAGTTTCATAAACACCAGAACTGTATCTGCCTTATTCTGTTACATTCCCAGCACTAGGCACAATATCTGATGCTTAGTAGGTACTCAAAAGGTTTCTTTTCAAATTAGGAAAAGTAGAATTCCCAGGAAGTTTTCCTAAGAAGAAAGAAAGATTCTAGACTCATCACTGAGTATTCTGCTGCTCCTTGAAATCCACTCCATCAGTATGGTGTTTGGCATTCATTGGGTCTGTTCCTGTTTTCCTAGAATCAAGGCCCAAGGAACAGACAGGGCTAAGCAGAGCCACAGCTTAGGGCTGTGTGTGTTGAGCTTTGTGAAGGAATCCCCTACAGCAAGCAATGGCAAACTACTGCCATGGGCCAAATCTTCTCACTATCTGTGTTAGTAAATAAAGTTTCATTGAAACATAGCTACACCCATTCATTTGTGTATTAACTGTTGCTGCTTTTGTGCTACAACAGCAGTGTAACCAGAGCAGTCTGTATATTCTGCAAAGCCTAAAATACTTACTATTTGGCCCACTACAGTAAAAATATGTAGACCTGTGACTTAGAATTGTGCCGTACCCAGCCTGAACACCCAGACATGGCTGCCATGTTCTTGTGGGGGCTAAAAAAATTAATACTTTTCATTTTATTTTCTAAGTTCTTCCAGCTGGGGTAATAATAAAATCAACAAATCAACAGGAGAAAATCAAATTCCAAAGGCAGTGATGCAACATTGGGTACATAAGACATTTTGGAGAAAGAGAAAAGCAAGGTGGGTAGGATGGGGTATTAGATTTCAGAAGTGAGGATGGGCAGCTTACAGGTAGTTGAGGAAGAGTGGGGCACACAAGGCAGGAAAGTTTTTGCTGGACAGCTCAAAGACAATGGGACAGGGTCGCTTATATAGCTAATAGGCACCTGCTTGAAGCCCTCTTATTTACTATACTAAATTCAAGTTAGGCTAAGGGGAACATCCTAATATCTCCTTCTTGAAGTTGGTTTCTCTATCTGAATCTTATTGGGCAGGAAAGGGGGGAGGGTCAAAAGTTTGTTCTGAGTCTTGTTTTTAATCATCTCCCCAAAAAGCAGCTTCAGGGTGGCAAAACTCTGGTTTCCTCCAGCATTAAGTCAATTTCAATATAAATTCTGAGAACCATCAGCTACTGTACAAGCCACTTCTTTTGTTTTAAGATTTTATTTATTTATTTTTGTTTTTTTTGGGGGGAAGTGAAGGAGAAAGAGAGGGAGAGAAACATCAAATGTGTGGTTGCCCTTCATGTGCCCTCAACTGGGGACCTGGCCTGCAACCCAGGCATGTGCCTTGACTAGGAATCAAACTGGTGACCCTTTGGTTTGCAGGCCCAGGTCCAATCCACTGAGCTACATCAGCCAGGGCCACAAATCACTTCTCTGTCGGGCTTCTCAACATTCCCACCCATAGACAAAAAAGCAGAGAGAGGGAGGTAGGAACCTCTGGGGTTCACAGCAGTGCATGAACCAGCAACCACCTTTCCCCATGCCCCCACTCTGCCTCTAACAAGATTGACCACATGGAACAAGTCAAGGACTGGTGAGTCTCTTTAGCCCAATTTTGTCAAGCTTCCGCCCAGGAGCTTCTGAGTGTGGAGAAAGGGTCAGAACGGAGATAGAAGAGGTCAGAAAGTGATTGTTAAGGGAAATGTGGGATGGCCTGCAGCTCTACCTTTCAGCCTAGCAAGGATATGTCAATCTCCCAAGGTACCATGGACTGAATGTTTGTGTTTCCCCACCAGATTCATATGTTGAAATCCTAATCCCCAAGGCAATGATATTAGGAGGTGAGACCTCTAGGAAGTGATCACGTCATGAGGATGGATCCCTCATACATGGGTTTAGTGCTCTTATAATCAAATCTTCTGGTATCTTGATCTTGGGACTTCCAAGCCTCTCCAGAACCACGAGAAATAAATTTCTGTTGTTTGTAAGCCACTCAGTCGGTGGTATTTTGT
This sequence comes from Macrotus californicus, assembly GCA_007922815.1. Taxonomy (NCBI): domain Eukaryota; kingdom Metazoa; phylum Chordata; class Mammalia; order Chiroptera; family Phyllostomidae; genus Macrotus; species Macrotus californicus. Next base: position 5,617 of record VMDR010024340.1, on the reverse strand, counting down.
TATAGCAGCTAGAGTGGGCTAAGACCATGGATCACCCTTTGGGCACAGAGATTTCAGCAGCAAGACACTATGAAACAGATGATCGAAAGCAGAACCTGGGATGGGGGAAGGAGGAAGTTGAGCCTGAACCAGATTGCCCATGTCAGGGGTCTGTTAGCAGGGAGATCCCCACCGGCTTTTCCAAAGAACCAACTATTATTGTTGTGGTTGTCTACTGTGTAACAAACCACCCCCAAACTGAGAGTTTAATAAGACAGCATGATTGTGTGCTTTGGGCCATTTTCAGTGAGGACAGCTTGTCTCTCACCTAGTCACTCTCAGTTAGGGCAGCTCCAGAGCTGTACTGGGGATCATAGAAGGAGATAGTCCCTCACTCACATGTTGGTGGTGGTGCTGGTGGTGGGCTGGGACCATCACGGAACTATCATTTGGTCCACTATATCTGATCTTTCCATTGGCTGCTGGCCTTGCTCACCAGCATGGTGGCTGGTCCCAGGCAAGTGACCCTGAGAAAACCAGGCGGAATTTGGATCCCTTTTTCTACCCTAGCTCAGAAGTCACATGCATAATTTCTGCAGCATTCAGTTTGTTAGAATTAATCACTATGGTTGAAATATTTAAGAGGAGGGGAACTAAACAACGTGTGGACATGTGTTTAAATCTCTGCCAATATCCTTCAGCAATAATCAGCCTTTGGAATCACCCCACAGAGAGCCCAGAAGCAGCGATGAAGGAGAAGGCAGTCATAGCCTCAGCAGGAGCTACAAAAGAGAAAGGAAGCCCTTCCCTTTTCTCTCCCCATCACCAAGGGCTGCTTGAATGGGAAAACAGCCAACCCCCTCCAGAAATTGTAGGCAACTCTTTAAATCAAATATCAGATCAAGCTTTAAAACAAATAGGGCTAAGCCTTTAGATCCAAAATAAGAGTGTTTTAATGATCAGAAATGACTGGCAAGTTGAAGAATGAGAAGAAAAGTTAAGTAAGGATTCCTAACCCCTTGGAGCAGCAGGCCAACCATAAGGCAGCTGTGTCCACAGGGCTGTGTTGGTAGCAGCAACTGCAAAAGTAAAAATGGTGGGTATTTGTACCTTGAGATGGATAGGGTGAGACTCCTCTCATAATGGTTTTCTCTGGCAGTCCTTCCTCGGTAGTCTGATCCCCCTAAAGTTTGCATTTTGTGTCCTATGTGTGCAGAAAATTGGAGGAATTAGATAAATTGATCTCTAAGGCCCTTCTAGGACTGACATTCCTTGATTCTCTTGCTAACAGATGTTGCGGTCCTGGCCGGCAGGACCGCATGTTGTTGTGGAATGCTTGTCCTATATCCCTGGACAGGTGATGAACAAATTCACGCAGACTAATGGAATCTGGTGGAGAAAAGGGGATGCATGGCTGATCTCTCAAGGATCTAGAGAGAGGGGCCTTGACCCTTTGCCTTTGCTTTTATTGATATTCTAGGTAGATTACATCAAGGAGGGCCCTCCTTCACTGTGCACAGGTTCCACTTAGGTGGTTACCATAATAAAAGAAAGAATGTTGCTAATCCCTTTAAGATAAAGGTTATCTGCAATTGTAAAGTGAAAAGGATGAACTGGTTACACCCAAACTTGACAGGTTTAGCATAGATTTTGGGCTGTTACTCTAAAGATGTGCAGTACACGCATGTTTCCTCAATTCAAGATGAGGGAGATTTTTAGCAAAAGCAAGTCTCAAAGCAGCCTAAGAACAATGCAGGCCTGATTCCCCATGGGAGACCTATTCATGGATGTTCTCTGCACGGCATGCACGTCTGTCTGCATTCAGAACCAGAGCTGAGCCACAAGATCGCATCATGCATGGATAGGTTCCCTATAAACAGGGGCTGGGTGCCAACAGTTAACTTAGGAAATGGTTGCTTAGTATATATTTATTTAACTACAGTATCTCTTGTACAGAATAATGATAGTAGCTGGAGAAATTAGCTCTGTTCTGTGATTTTACTTAAGTAGAAGTAGTTACATGTGGTCTTTCCCAGTGTCTCTCTCTCCCTCTCTTTTCTCCAGACTCCCTCCTGATCACTCTAACACACACCTGAAATGGGGGTTTGACAAGAGACTGTAACAGCTTCTAGCAGCAGAATCACATTTCTGGCTCAGATGTCTTAACTACTGGAAGTCAGTTTCACAGCCTCTTGTTTTTAAAGCTTTGCTACTCAAGTGTGGTCCAAGAACCATTAGAATCAGCTGGGAGCTTATTTGAAATGCAGACTCCCAGGCCCTAACCCAGAACCCCTAGATCAGAATCTGCATTGTAACAAGATCCCCAGAGAATTCAAATCTACATGAAATTTCAGATGCATTGTTTTAAGGACCCCAATTCCTTGGATTTTAATTATTATGTTTATTATTGTTCCTTTCTCTCTTTCAGGATATCTGGAAGCAGCAGGTTCTCTGGGGTGAAGCCCTTCCATTTCTGACCCCCAAGTCCCTGGCAATCCCCTTTCCAGCTGGCTTTGGAGACCCGAGGCATAGTTCACCATCAGTCAATACCTGGTAAGAATCCAGCCACACTTCCAGTGCTTGATTTTAAAGTGATCTTGGCCTTGGATCTAGACAAATGTTAAGTGAAAATTCTTATGGTAAATGGTTTATATTAAGTGACCATGTTGTGGAAAACCATCACTGTTTCTGTTGAAGAAGGTCTGATTCTGGAGCTACTATATAGCAAGGTTTCCTAACACTGGAGGCATTTCCGGGTCATGTACTTCAGTCTTTAGTTAATGTCAAAAGACTTGTCGCATTGTAAATCCTAGAATCATTTCTATTACAAGGTCACTTGCCTATAGCTATTTGTATAAAAAGCTAAATGAGTACGGGAAAGGTACAACAGAAATCATTCTGTGCACTGGAAATATCATATCATTATGTTTGGCTATTGTGCAGACTCCCCCACCCCCACCCAGAGTACATAAAAACCAACAGGTGAATTTATCATTTTAGACATCCACAGCTCTACACACTTAGGAGGTTAAATACTCTCATCTGACCTGATAAAATACAAAGCCCTCCTAGGCATTTCCACTTTGAACAAATTTTGGCTTAACCAGGTATCAGTAATTTACAGATAGAGTCAAGCCATTATAGGCCTGCTACTCAAAGTATATTGACCCCCCCTTGGGAACCAGCTAGGTCCCTGAGATAGCGTACCTTAGAAGCAAGGTTTTCCAGTGATTGTGAGTGCTAAGCTCCAGACGAATAATGATAACAACAGCATTTGTTGATTGCCTGCTTGGCATTTGTTAAACCTGCTCATGATTTTTAATCTTCTTCTTTGAGTTCCCCTACAAACAGAGCCTGAGGCAAGGATTTGGGTACGAGAGTTTTACTTCAGAGGAGATCCCAGAAAGCAAGTGTGAGGGTAGAAGAGAACGACCAGGACATTATAAAGGACTTCTCAAGTTTGCTGCTCTAGGCCCCAGGGCCAAATTGCAGTGGGACCTCTGAGAAGCATAGAGAATGCCTCCATAAAATCTGCCCTTAAAGTCAAGGAGGCAGAGCTCCTATTCACTGCTTTCAAACCTGTGTGAAAAAAAAGTTGCACCCAGGGACATTGACCCCTCTGCTGCTCTGGCCTAGACTTGAGTACTGGCCCAGCAAGTTCCTGCAGCACATAAAGCCCTAATGCAGAAAGACACTTGGTGTTGTGAGAGGGGGTTGGGCAGTGCAGTGAGTCTATGCCTCTGTGGGCACATCCATAGGCAACTGTCACATCACTCAACAGCTTTATGAGGCAACTATTGTTATCACCACATTAGAAGTAAGGAGAGTGAGGCTCAGAGAGGTTGAACAATTTGGGGGGAATGCTGGAGAGTTGGGGGTGCAGGGCAGAGGGGAGATAAAGGGGAAAAATTGGGAAAACTGTAATAGCATAATCAATAAAATATACTTTTAAAAAGTTGGTATGAATAAAATGGTTGGAAACCCAGAAGACAGTCCCACTAATCCTGACAAAGGAAATCAACCTAGTTTTCCTGAAGGGCATAATACATGGGCCATCTTCAAAGACAGGGAAGTTCTCACCCAGCAAAAGATGCCAGAGCAACTAAAGGTGGAGATGTGTGTGTAAAAAGGCAGTGATATGTGAAAGGGAAGAGTCTGTTCAGGGCCGGAGGGGAGCTTGCTATTGTTGGAGCTAGGCCACGTTATTGAGGATGGAGGACAGTTGTTGAAAAGTCAGAATCAGACCACAAAGGGCCTTGAATGCCAAGACAGTCTCCCTTCCCTCAGTCAGGAGCCTCTCCTTTCTTTTCCCCTTCCCTTAGGAGGAAGGTGTGGGAATGAGGGGAGCTGTTTAAAAGTGGGAACAATCCAGTCTCCAGACTATCAGATGGTAGGCACCCATTAGCCCCATATTTCTGCAATATCCTAGTATCCAACCTGAAGAAGGTAAATGAAGGGACCAGTTCATAAGGAGGCATGGGACCTGAGGCATAGGCAGGGCCTGTTTCCTATGCCAAAACACTAACAGATACAGATGGGCAAAGGCCGAGAAAGGGAACTTGCCACTGAGAGAAGACCTTGAAATGCTTTATCACAATTTCTTCTTCAAATGGGAAGATGGTAACATAACAGAGCAGTTAGGTAGGATGATATACAGAATAACAGCTCCCAAAGATGTCCACATCAAATCCCTGGAAACTGTGGACTTTGCAGGTGTGATTATGTGAAGGATCTTGAGATGGGAAGATAATCCTGGGTTATCCCAGTGGGCCCAATATAATTACAAGTGTCCTTATAAGAGGGAGGCAGGAGGGTTAGCATCAGAACAGAAGATTTGACAATGGAAGCAGATGATAGAGGGATTTAATTGCTAGAAGAGGCCACAAGCCAAGGAGCCGTGATCCAGTCTCTTGGGCAGGTCCAGGTTAGAAGTGGGTATTGATACGATTTCCCGCATTCAATGTTTCAAACCAAACTGGTGGACCCGGGTGGTGTGCTATTTCAGTTAAAGCCATGAATAAATCCAGGGTCAACTGGCAAATATAATATACACTCTATTAACAGAAGGAATATATTGTTCAACAGTGGTTCTTAAAGTGCGTCCACAGATCAGCAGCATATGCTGCACCTGAGAGAAGAGCAAATTCTCAGGTCTCACCCAAGACCTACCGAATCAGAAACTAAGAATTTTAAAAGCGTGAAAAGGCAAGGAATGGATTCATCCCCAAAGCCTCTAGAAGGAATACAACCCAGTTGACACCTTAATTGAAGCCCATATGACCCATATTTGGCTTTTGAACTACAGAACTGTAAGATAAATTTGTACTGTTTTAAGTCCCTAAATTTGTGGTAATTTTGCTATATCAGCAATTAAATAACAGTACAAAAGAAATGTAGATTACAATTATGAATGTAGAATGAAAGGATAAGTGCATGGGCTTTGGGACAAACCAAACCTGGGTTTGGCTCAGTCACTGTCCAGTTTGACAAGTTACTCAAGCTCTCTGGGTCTGTTTCTCCCATGATAGCATATATTTACTATCCATCTCATGTGAGAGTTGGAAAAACAATCAAATGATATAATGTATACACTAACCATCACAGTGCTTTGTATATGGTAGTACTCAAGAAGTGTTGG
>VMDR010024339.1:0-15089 GCA_007922815.1 Macrotus californicus | reverse complement strand
TAAATTCCCTAATAGATGAAATATATAACAATCATAGGTAGAATTTTATAATTAATATTTTTTATTTTCCACTTTACTGGACAGAGTTTTAGGACTAGCCCCACCTCTGTCTGTCCCACTTTTCTATCTCAAGATTTAGGAAAGTGTTTTTTCCTACCTATCACATTTTTTCCAAACTAACACATTGCTGGAATTTAAGATGAGACTTCTTCATTAGGCCTGTTTCATCTCCCAAGGTTTTGGAGGACACTCAGTGAATCTTTAAATATGTACTGGGTACCTTCACTGTGGTATGCTTTAGGGACTGAGGACGTGCTCTTTTTCACCAGGGACCTTCCATCATGGTCCTTAAAGTCTAGGGTATACAGATGTTAAACAGATACCTACAAATGATTAAGAATTCATAAGTTTGTCAAGTACTGTAACAAACAACAGGGAGATAGGAGAATGTCTCCCAGGAAGATCACTCGGCGTCATTGAGAACTGAAGACTGAACAGGGTGTGAAGAAAGCTGGACAGAAGATTGTAGGCAAAGAGCACAGCCTGTGTGAGGAGAAAATACGGTGGATGGTAGCAACGGTCAGAAGCCCGTCGTGGTTGGAGTGGAGATTTTGAAGAGCTCAGCTGTAAGCAATTTTGAGGATTTTTTTCATAAGGAAATAGTGGAGCCAAAGAGAGAGAAAGACATGATTATGTTTTCGTTTTATAAGGATCACTGTGAGCATAGTATGAAAAATGACTTGAAGGAAGTCCATGGATTTTGGTGAGACTGGTAAGGAGGGCATCATTGTAATCTAAGTGAGGGATGATAGTAGTCTGAATGAGGGTTGGATGGAGAGCAGGAGAGGTATTTTGAAGGTAAGAATTATAGGGTTGGCTGATGGATTTGTGGGGACTTAGTGAGAGGAAAGGATGAGAGATACAGCCTAAGCACATGGTTTGAATTATAACAATTACCCAAATAAGGAGCATTAAAGATGGGTTTCTTGGACCTTTGCCTCTGTGAAAACTTAAAAACAAATTTGCATATTACTTTTTCCTTGCATAATTTTGTTCTGGACATCATGATTAAACATTCTTATTTTTCACATTGTTTCCTTTTCTATTATGATGTAAGGGTATGTTTGTGAATATGCATGTTTGTCTTTTGAAAACTTAGTCTTTTAAAATTATCTATTTCAGTTCCAAATAACTGGGTCCTTACTCCCTGGGACCTCTCTATATTGATTCTCCTGTATACTTGAGCTTTCTTGAATGAATGATAAGCTTTACGATTTTTGGAGTCCTTCCCTGGTTAATTTCTCTTCTGTAGAATATGTGTAAGTGCATATATAAGTATGTGCATGCACCTCCCGTCCACACATGCACGGATTTTTAAAGACTGCACAGAGTTGCTGTGCAATACAATATGGAGAAAGGAAGAAAAATTTTAAAGCCTGCTTTCTTTAATGGTTTGTCTTAGAAGATGGACACATACAAGAAGGTTAAGGACTGATGATCTTTGGCGGGGGATTACAAAGATTTTACCATTTGTCTGCTTACTAAAGTCAGAAAAATAGGAATTCAGTTCTTATTTCCTGCACATACTTTCAGGACATTGTGACAGATTTAACATGAATTGCAAAGTGTAGGAGGCGTGCTCTAATTCCCTTTCATGCACAAAAATCAAGTTTTAGCCTCTTTCGGAAATGTTTACTAGCAAGCATGGGCAGAGTCTAAAATGCTTTTGGATTGCATGGCAGCATGGTGCCGCTTCGATTGAAGGCTTGCAATACTTTATTTTCTTTCCTGAAGAGTCAAGATAAAGCCTGTAAACACTTTCCCCGTTTTGTTGTTTCTGTTGTACCATTGTGTTTGGCTCTGACCTTCCCTCCCACCCCCCTTCCAGGGGAACAAAAGTGTTTTCTTGCTCTGCGGCTCCTGCTGAGCGCCCCAGCTGTGGGGTCTCCTCCCAAATCTGTGCCTGGTTTGCACGCTGTTAATTCCGGCTGGTCCTCCTCTGTCTCACCTGAAGTGTATGGGTTTTCAGGGGTATATTGTCAAGGGAAATCTTTGCCAAAACCTACTGGGAGCAGTTGATTTTATTTTTTTAATATAAAATCTAATTATTGTATCCTTTTGAAAATCAGTTATGATATACATCCACATAACACCTCAAGAAAATCACCAAATAATAGGTTCCAGTAACTATGCATTCACCATTAAGAACAGCTGCAAATGTGTTAAGCCACGTGTAAGCTGAGGGCCACGTTTGGCTCCGTTTAGACTTTGCTCTCCAGGAGTCTCGGTCTGTTCAGAGAAATGGATATGTTGGTAAATGTTCTAACTCTCTCAGGAATGAAGTTCTGAGAGAAGAGAGATGGGGAGGGGTTGGCTCCACCTGGAAAATTTGGGCGAAGCCTCAGAGATGAGGTGGGCAGCTATGCCGAGTCTTACCTTTGGAGTTTCCAAATTAAGGGCAAGGGAGTGGCTTAAACATTCACAGGATGAGCAGTTGGGTGATAGTGTTAGGTTTTGTATTGTGGGGCACACTGAAGAGGCAAATCACTCAGTTGGGGTTGGGCGAGTACAGTTTACCCAGAAAGTGATACCAGCTTTGAGACCTGAAGATGTGCAGGAACTAGAAGGGTAAGAGCGAGCCAGCGAGGACTTTCTGGGTAGATAAAGAGAGCAACCTGTGAAGGACTCAGAATTAAAGCACATTTTGGGGGGCTAGGTCATGAAGCCCTGGGGTCCTGTGCCATGGAATGTGGACTATCTTGGAGGCAACCTGATGGCACTGAAGGATTTTAGGCAGGGCAGTGACAGAATCAGACTTCCACTATTAGATGACATTTTATTTATTTCAAAAATTGGGAACATTTTAGTGAATCAATTTCCAGCAAAAGCTTCATCACCTAGAACTCTTTCCACCTTAATGCTTGGTCTTTAGTTACCTAGAAGGCTGAGCTTTTTGTGCCCTGTGATGGTAGTGACTTTTTCAGCCCTTGTTTTTGCTGCTGTCCTCATCTGCATCTGTCACGTTGGTGGAACACAGAGCCCCTGCCGGAATTATACAGGGTGCTGGAAAAAGTAACGAGAGGAAGAAAACATATATTAATGTAAACCTAACGTTTATTTTGGTGCTCATATGAGAGCTTGGGTCTAAATTATTCTGACGTTCTCATCACAATTTTCCAGCTCGGGAACTGACAGACCACAGGTTAAATAATTGGAAATTACGGGTATAACCCAAACGACATTACAGCTGCCAAGTGTGGGTACACAGGAGTCAGGCTGCTTTGGTCTGCTTCCTCATAAACATTCTTTCCGCATTCTTTATCAGCACGTCATCCTGAGGTACAAAACGCCTTTGTGTCCCACCGAGAATGCGAGAAAATCAAACCTATATGTTGGGTTTGCTCCTGGTTAGGAGCCACTCACACTTCTGTATTAACCACGCGAGTTTCGAATGTAGATAAATGTTTTCAGCAAGGTGTGTCCCACCTTCCCCCAAAGATATCACTGTTCAAACACAAGAAATTTCAAACGCAGACCATAAATGTCTGTTTTTATCCACCTGATGCTGTGATTTGTGGCTACTTGTTAGAAATGTAAATTTAATAGTGCTTAGATTATTAGCTACCTCTGCTAGTAGCACTTCCCATCTGCCAGACACTTTGTATAAAAAAACACACTAATCTTTACCATAATCACCTGAGGTAGGTGTTTTTGTTGTGTACTCTTACAGACTGAATTGTGCCCACCAAATTCATAGGTTGAAGCTATAACCCCTAATGTGACTTTATTGGAAGATTAAGGTCTTTAATGAGGTAATTAAGGTTAAATGAGGTCATAAGGGTGGGGCTCTAGTCCAATAGGAAAGGTCTCACAATAAGAGAGAGACCAGGGATGCAAGTGCGCAGAGAAAAGGCCATGTCAGGACACAGGGAAAAGGCAGCACCTTGATCTTGGACTTCTAGCCTCTGGAATTTTGAGAAAATGTGTTTGCTGTTTAAGCCACCCAGTCAGTGCTCTTGTTGTGGCAGTCCCAATAGATTAGTACATACACGTTTTTTTTTGCACATGGGGAAATGAGGTCTGGAGAGATTAAGCAGCTGGGTCAAGGTCACACATTTTGAAAACGACAGGGCCAGGATTCACACTTGGAAAGTGTGATTATATTATCAATGCAGTTAACCAGTATGCTGTGCTGGCTCTCATGTAGGTGGAGCTTCTCACTGTCTGGGCCTGGGTGGGTGATTATAGGCTGCCTGTTGTGCTTTCCCTTCCCTCCTTCCCTCCTTTACTCTGCCCCCCCCCCCCCCCCCGCCCCCGCTTTTTAGTGACATCCACTTTGGGCTGTACTGAATAGGAGTAACACACCTGCAGAACCCCTTACTCTTATCGTGGTTAGTTATTTGCTGTGGCTCAAGCAATTTCATGGTTCAAAATGAGCAGGGTCAGCAAACACTGTTACATTTTTTCTTGTCATGCATTAACTTTCAAATAGTAGCAAAACTCACCTTCAATTTTTCCCAGCATCAGTCTCATAGTTCTGTTAAATGCTGCTTCCATGGTATATTGCTGACTGCCATCTTTTGGAAAAGAATGTCTGGGAAAGGATGAGAAGGAAAGGGAGAAAAAAGAAGTTGTTTGAATTAAAGTGGCCCTGTTAGTGCCCAAGACTTGTCTGACTGATGAATTGAGTACTTTTAATTATTTAAAAATATATTCCATATGTTATATGCTTTATAATAGTCTTTAAAATAGGATAATATATTTAGTGGATACTTATGCCTCAGTAAACATACAGAAATGGTACATACATTAGGTGGGCTTGGTCCCCAAATGATGATTTTTAGAGAAAAAACCAAACGGGTGGCTTAGCACAGCTGGCGGTGGGGACAGGTACTTGGAGATCTTGTCACAGAATTCGGAATAATGGGCTGAGCATGGACGTTGGAGCTCACATAAAACTGAATGCAAATCCAAATGCTGGTAGTTGCTAATTTACACTAGTTAACCGTTGTTTAACTTCTTTTTGGTCTAAAATGTGGTTAATAATAATAATAATAATAATACCACCTTTTTTTCTGGCTGTTATAAAGGTTAAATAAAAAAATGTTACCTAGAATTTTAAAAAATATGTTTTTCACTCAAATAAAACTATTTCTCATTTCTAGAAGGGTCTTTCCTATTACTGCTTATCTGATTATTGTTAATTTATTCTTTGATAACATGTTTCCAGTAGAAGCACCACTCTGTCTGTCCACAAACCCTGTCAACTGCCCTCCAGTGCGTCTGTGTGTCTGTGTTCTTTCTGTCCGGTCTTGGTTTCCTTGGAAGGCCTCCACTCAACTGCTCCATGGGATCTTCTTTTGTTCACTAGCATCCCTCGTGTGACAGAAACTGTAGCCCAAATAGTCCCTTCTTCTGTTCTTGTCTTTTCTTTTTTTGTTTTACTTTTATTTATTTATCGTATACATATAACATAGGTTATCTCCGGGTCTCTGTAATAGTACCACCTGTCATATAGTAGGCACTATGTGTGGCTGTGGTGTACATATATATATATATATATATATATATACACACACACACACACACACCTTCTCCCCCTCTGTTGATGTATCTTTAAATAAAATTGTATATATTTACAGTGATGATTTGGTACACATAGTGAAGTGATTACTGCAGTCTAGCTAATTGACATATCGTCTCATACAGTTAACATTTTGTGTGTGATGAGTGCGCCTGAAATCTACTCAGCATTTTTCCAGTGTTCCATAACAGTATTAGTCATCTCTATGAATTTTCAATGAGCAATTTGCTAGATAAAGCATTTTTATGATATGGATCTTTATAAAGTTACATTATTATCAGATGCTAGGTAGTTTTCTCCTTTTCCAATGTTATTTTTTCTCCATTGAAGGGAACTTTGCTAGGAAGTTGATGGCAACACCAAGCTCCCAGCAATTCCTAGCCAGACTAAATAGCCCCACTGCTGGTTACTTGCTTAGAACCTAATGATAAATGTGTGATGTGTGCTGTTAAGAAATCATTGTTCTGTGTTTAGAATGTCATTCCTTAAGTTGTTTTTAAAAAATGTCATTATGGGTTGATTGCAACAAAACCATAGGTTAACATTTTTATAGACAATTAGGTGTTTCTGAAAATTTTCCTAATCATATAGTTGAATTGTAATTATATAGCTTATATTTATTTGTGGGTAGCATTACAACATCACAAAATTGACATTGTTGTATGTAGCTCATTCCTCCTTTTTATTATGGGTTCCAAGACTCCATTATAATGTTTTTGATGCTGTGAGCATCCTGTTGAGATAGTCTGCTTGTTAAAAATGGAAATTTAATTTTTATGAAGTTTGTATGTGTTTTGAAGGAAACACATACAGGGTTGTGGATTTGATTTGTATTTTCTGAAAGGAAGGAAACTGTTGAGTTTAAAAATGTGATTTGCTTTGAACAAATTATGCTAATTAAATTTATTTTTGAGGCCACTATTAGTAGAAAAATTATAAATGAGGATAATTTTCCATTGCCCCTTTCTGCATTTCTCAAGTATTTAACTAAATATTTTCTTAACACTTTGCTTTTTAAATAAATCATTAACAAAGAGTTATTAACAAGTGATTTATTTGCAATTTGAAAGTACACTTTATAATGGACTAGACAAGAAATATTTTCTTCCCTAGTTTTGTTCTAACCATGGGAACAAACATGGTAATTGGCTCAACAGCAATGAAACTAGTGTCCCAGACTCAGCCTTATTCACGGTGCAGAAGCCAGCGTTAGATGGCTTAACTTCTTAAAACTTGAAGGCAGATGATTATTGAAGGTCAGTAATTCACTTGAAAATGTAAGATTACAAACATGATTGAAAGTAACCTGTAGAATCCATAACTTTTCCAAAAGAATTAGATAATTTTACTGTTAGGAGTTTAAAAATTTTGCTAAGCACTTACTGTTAAGGCTTCTACAAAGTGTGTTAGAAAGAAGAGTTAGTGGATCTGAAACCCACTACTCTGAAAAAAAAGTAACTTTGCTGAAAATTACTGCTTATTAAACCTATTTTATTCTCTCTTGGAAATAGCTTAAGACCAGACTTTTGTTTTATTTTATTTTACTTGATAAGCATGGCGGTTGTAACCTGTGTATCTAGCATTCATCAATTACTGCAGTTGAGGGACACTTTGGTCAGTAGTTAGGATGTTTCTGCGGAATCAGAGGACACTGGGGATCTATAACAAACCACGAAGCGGGGGAGATAGATTGAAAAGGAAATGACTGACCCTGGAAATTATCAGGACATCCTGCCCAGGATGTCATTACCAAATCCGTGTTCTGTTATTTTTATAAAAAGATAAAATCTATACATACCAGAGGACAATGGCAAGCAGAGGCATAATTGGCCTGTGATGATAAAGGACATTTCATACCACATTAGCCTAGTACTTTTTAATCAGAGTTTCAGTTTAATTACAGTATAATTCTAAACTAGCTGTAGGCATTGACTATCTGATGATGATAAAGTACAGAGATTTTATTTGGGACTGGATCTTCCTAGCAAGGAATAGCTATGATTGTGTGCAGAGTGACCTTGAATGTACATTTCTTGAATGTACAGCAGAGGTTCTGTGACTTGGACGTTAAGGAAATATGTGAGTTCCTTTAGTACATTGGCTTTCCCTTGCTAATTTGTTTTCGGTTCCCTTGATCATCTTTATGAATAAGTATCCACTCAGAAGAGAGTCAAGCTCAATGTTACTACACACCAATTCATAATATTCCAGAAAAAGAGATAAAAAGGAAAAAAAGGAAGTAAGCAATCAGAATTATTACTTTTGAATTATATTATTGTTATAAAGACATGCTGTCTTTTTACTTTTAAACATTCAGAGTGGTGAAAAACGAGATGTAAAGGCATCAATAGGATAAAAATATGGTGGTAGAAAAAACCTCTGCTCTTGTAGGTCTTGGTAACATAACATTGTATGTTGCTTAAACATTTAAAAATTGAGAGAGACTTTGCAGGGTCCAGTGTTGATGGCATTAGTATACTATTAAGAGCCCATGTCATGATACTTAATGATTAGACATTCAGATTAGTAAAATTTTATTAAATCGGGCATCTAAGGAAGTTAGCCCTAAGATGGCTCAGCCAAGAAAAACGCCTGATGTTGATGTATCAAGTCATTTTGCCAGCAGGATACCACCTGGTTCCTCCTTGCTCTGACTTCATTTGTTGTTTGTGATAATGAGAACTGTACATTGGCTTACTGCCTTTACTTGTAAGAGACAGATGCTATCTGATCCCTACTGTCAGAAGAATTTCCAGAATAAACCATTCAACCAAGAACAATTGCTGTCTTGTGGACTGCAAACAGGAGGGGATTCTCTGTGTTCTCTCGCACCTTGCTTTCTATGTCCCTGTGTGTCCATCAGTAGCGAAACTGCACATTGGCAGCTTTTGAGAAGATGCTGCTTGTCTGTGATTTGGCTGTTCTTTGTTACTTTGATATGGCCACCCAGTACCTAAAAATGTCCGCATTGCTAGTTCACTGGTAGCATTTCTATTGGCCCTATCTCCTACGGTGTGTTTCTGGTTGACTCTTCCAATACATACATTCCGTTTTCAATGTCTCTAGTGCCTAGCCCTCCTTCTCTTTCTCCATCTCCTTCCCCTATGTCTCATGCTGTGTCTGCACATAATTCACAATTAGGGTTTTCTTTAGATCTGTCCCCATATCAGAGTAGAAAAAGCCATTTATCATGACTAAAGCAAATGCAGTGTAGTGCCCTATGAGCTTTGAGAAAAGGTAGATGGAGCCAGGTCACAGGAATTTATTTTCTTTTTTGTTAAATTTAATTTATTGGGGGTCGTATTGGTTGATATACATTTCTGGTGTACAGCTGTATACTACAGCAGCTCCATGTTGCATCGTGAGCTCACCACTCAGTCTGGTCTCCTTCCGCCAGCAGGTATTTGACCCCCTTGGCCTTCTTCATCCTCCATCCTGCCTCTCTGAAAACCAGCCTACTATGGTCTGTGCCGATGAATTTGGGTATTTGTTTTGTTTGTTGTTTTCTGTTTTATATCCCAATGTGATTGAAATCATAGGGTTCTTGACCTTTTCTCTCAGCCTTATTTCACTTAGCTTGATACTCTTAAGATCCATCCATATCGTAGCAAATGACAAGATCTCATAATTTTTTATGGCTGAGTAGTATTCCATTGTGTGTATATATATATATATCTATATATCTATATATATATATAGATATATAGATATATATACCATATCTTCTGTATCCATCATCCATTGAAGGACACTTAGATTGTTTCTATGTTTTGGCTGTTGTAAATAGTGCTGTATTTGAACATAGGGGTATCTTTACAAATAAGTGTTTTCAATTTTTTTGAGGTAGATAGCCAGAAGAGGGGTTGCTGGTTCATGTGGTAACTCCATTCTTAATGTTTTGAGGCACCTCCAAACTGTTTTTTATGGATGCTGCACCGATTCACATTTGCCAGCAGTATATGAGTGTTCCCTTTACTTCACATCTTCTCCAACCCTTGTTACTTACTGTCTTCCTGTTAATAGCCATTCTAGCAGGTGTGAGGTGATATCCCATTGTGGTTTTGATTTGCAGTGATTTCCATTATAGCTAGTGAAGATGAGCATCTTTTTATACCTGTTGGCCGTCTGTGTGTTCATTTGGGAAAAGTGTCTCCTCAGGTCCTCTGTCCATTTTTTAACTGGCTTGTTTTGTTATTGCTGAGTTGTAGGAATTCATTATATATTTTGGATATTAGTCCCTTATTGGGAGTATCATTTGCAAATATCTTCTCCCATTCAGTTGGTTGCCTTTTTGTGTTATTGATGGTTTCTTTAGGGAGGCAGAAGTGTTTTAGTTTGATGTAGTCCCATTCATTTATTTTTGTTTTTGGTATTACTAGGAATATATTTTTCAATTTCACTGATAGGTTGGGGTGAATATTATAATTCCAAGTGTTTCATTTGGTACTTTACCTCTTCATAGGGTTAGGGTATATCCAGAATGGGTCTTAAGGGTTCTTGAGTCATTTATTTTTGTTTGAAGAAAGCAAGAATGTATTTCCTGCCATTAGGGGTGAGTGTTAAAAACAAGCAAACAAACAACATAAAAGAAACCCTGTAAAATGCTAATTTGTGTTAATGCCTGACATTCATGCAAGCAGGATTAATTTATTCATTTATTTTTATGTTTCATTTTTTGACTGATTCAATTATAACAAAATTAAATTCTGGGAAGAAAATGCAGAGCAGCCAGATGGTCCATTTTAGAACCCCTCTTGAGTTAGTTAGCAAGTGTTTATTTTGTACTTATCTCCTGGAAAATGGTATGCTATATAGTACTGGGAGAGGTAAAAGATCTGTAATACCCAATTCCTCTACGTATGTAAATCTTGTTGGAGACTTTTGAAATGTATATTTATAAAGATTCTTAGTAGAAACTGCAGAGTAGTAGCTCTCACTAGTTAATAATTAATATTACTATTTAAAACAAATTAACTGATGAGGTGTTATGTGATCACACTAAGGTAACTGAGGAATGATTATTGAATCAGGTCAAGAAAGAAAGGGATAGATTTTGAACTTGATGAGAAAAAAGTATAAAAGGATTTCTTAATAAAGGGGCTTTGATTCCACAATCACTACATTATTGCATATGTTGCATAGGGAAATCAGGAAACTAATAAATTAATTCATCACTTTACAAGTGGGCCTCCATTCATTCATCTTAGCTCACTATCTCATGGTCTGGATTGGCTAGTCTCTTGGGGATTGTTGTATGTTATAAGCATCCTACACTACATAAGCAATAAAAATACAAAGCATTTGTTGTGAAAAATTGTAAATATTTAAAATATAAAGGATTTCATGGTCTAAATCACGGAAAAACCACTGATGAGTGAGGTGAGATAAGTAACCAGTTAACAATCTGAACATAAGTAATTGTCCATATCTTAAGTTTTAATTATACAACAAAGTTAAAGAATATGTAAGAGATGATGAAAATATATTTTCCAAATTACTTTGAAAGATAAGGTGTAGTGGGGGCTTTTAAATAAATTTTTTGCTCTCTGAAATTTAAATTGGAAATGCTAGCCTATTTGACTCCCATATTTGTCTTAAAACTGGTGTCAGGACTTACCTATGCATCAAACACGGAGGACTGTTTTCTAAGGTGATGTTTGTACGCTGATCCAGCAGTGGTGCTCAAAGCTATGTTGGTATGCATGACAACTTGAGTGACTTAGGGAAGAGGGGTGTAATGGTGAGTAGTGAGAAATGAATGTGGAGAAGCAGTAAAAGTATTTTGAGGGCTTGAATGGTACAGTATAAGATTTTAGGCCTTGTACGGTATGGTGTATGAAGACTCAGAGTGGCCCTTGGCCATGGTGGTGGATATAATATTAGAAAGCTCCCTGAAAAGTGAGTGGAACACTGGACTGGAAGTCCTGAGCCCTGTATTTTGTAGCCTGGACTCCAACTCCAACTTAGGTATGTAAACCTCCTTGAGCCTTTGTTTTCATTTGGAAGCTGAGAGCATAGACTGATCCAAATGAGAGTGTTAGCTTTCTATATTTTGTGCAGATTATTCTGACAATTCACAATAGAAAAACCTGGAGGTGGGTGGATGAGCTAGGGACTTACCGTTCATGTGTGAGGAGTAAGGGCTTGGGGCGGACACAAGAATGAAGAGGAAAGCATAAATCAGGGAGATGGGGTAGAGATGGAAATGGCAGTTTGCAGACAGGTTGAATGTTGAGGATGAAGAAGAGGGAGTCAAAAATAACTTAACATTTTTGAGCCTAGGGGATTTTGAGGACAAAGTTAACATTGACAGTTACAGGAAATTTTGCAAACACTTGCTTATTGTTGGGAGAAGAAGATGAGCTCAGGCTTTCACATGTCAAATTTTAGTTGACATCTGGGTGAGATATCCTGCAGGCATCTGGAGTGAAAAGGGAATGAGGGAGGTCAGGCCTGGTGCTGATGCCACTGGCAGTCATCAGAGCAGAAAATGAGTCTGTTCTTTGAGGTAGGAATGGGCAGAGAAAGCGTTGGCCTGGGGTTACAGTGAGGATGGGGGAAGGCCCTACATGCAATTCATACTCAGCATGTGGAAGTGAGGCAAAAATAAGTAGGAGAAATCCCCTAGGAAAAGGCCAAGGGGGCCTGAGAAGTTTGAGCAAGCCAGTGAGTTTGGTTATGAGATAGTAGATGGCCTCAGGTAGTTTCCTTGGACTATTTCTAAAATGTTGATGTGTAAGAAAGAATTTTCTTGAAGAAGTGGAAATTGTAAGAATACACTCCTAATGTTAACCACAAGACAGAGCATAGAAGTTCTAATAGGAAAAGAAATAATATTAAGTAAAATTCAAGACAATTCAATAGTGTGCCAAGAGAAAGGAGAAACTACCATACCCCCTTAGTTCTGTCTTCATCAAGCAATTAACAGCCCTTTCTGATTCCTCCTTCAGACCCTATATAACCTGCACTACCATCTACCAAAAACAAAGCACTATCCTTTGCAGGAAGGCAGAGGGAGAAAAACCAATGTGTGAAACCTCCTCTTTCACAACTGCTGAGATTAAAGATATGAGTACAGCCCCTCCCAGTCTGCAGACAGCTTGGTTTGATCACCCCCATCAGTAAACACTCCCTATGTGTTAAGGTGGATTTGGTTACAGTGGAATTTGGACAGGGCGATTAAGTCAATACAGGAGTGACTCTTGTTTAATTTGTAAATAAGAACCTCGAAGCAAGATGTTACAGTGAGAAACATCTACCCGAGGACGGCCAAGCTGAAAATCAGTTTAACTTTGGATTTTCAGTGCCATAATCCTTTCAAAGGTGAAATGCAGACATTTTTGTCCATCTGAGACATCTAATTCATTGCTGTGACAGTTTTATTGAGGCTGGGGACGGAAAGCACTAGTGAATGCCTGAGCCACCCAACCAACATTGTTGTGGATTTCAGAGAGTGTAGCTAGTCACTGAGCAGACATTTGTCAGCTAGAGCAATCCCAGGTCCACTCAGTGTTGGCTGAGCCTTTACCTTTGACCCACTGAGCACATCTGGCTTTCCCTGTATCTCTCTAGGGAGGAGTGGGAACCTTGTGTGAGGAAGAATAAGCCGGTGGAATGGCTGAACTGAGGCTGGGTGAGGACGTGCTATAGGGAATGACTGCTGAATTCTGTATCCTAGGAAATTCATTCCTAACAATATAACTTAGCCTACAACAGAAGGCACTTCTTTATGTGCTTGCAAATTAGCAAAACTTAAAATACTGCTTTACTATCTTTTTCTAGCCATAATACTGCTTTTCTTTGATGTGGGCGGGCGAAAAGCAACTATGAAAATGTTCTGCTAAGTAACAGGTATCCAAGGTATGGTTATCTTTACTTTTGCAAAACAAACAAACAAACCCCCACATTTATTTGAGACCATCTCTCTCCTAGAGTGGCAAAAGCATCATTAAAATGCAGAATGGCCCGTATCGATACTCGTGTTTTGTAGTACATTTTGTTTGCCTTTGTCAGTATGAAGGCATGGTAGGGTTCCCTGAAGACATGTATTCCACTTTCCAGAGGAGACAGATGACCAGAGGATTGTGACAGCTGTCCCAGCACAAGTGTATGAAATAGAAGTACCAAGCAGTACTGCAGGTATGTGGCAATTCATGTGGTGGGAGAATCAACCACGAGCGTCTGCCTCTGACTCGCAGGCAGATGAGTCCCATCGCAGCCACGAATGCTCAGAGACAGTGCTGGCACTGGGCTGGATCCAGTGAGGAGGGAATAAGCGAAGGGCTTATGTATATGCTAGAATTACTGTCAGAAAACAATGGCGTGGGGAGGAAAGGTATGGGTAAAGTGGGAAGGAGTCCATAAACCGCAAGCAAAACTGGGCCAGTTCTTAACTCTTTGATCTTTGTTTCTCTCGCTCTCTCTCTCTGTCTCTCTAACTGAACACTGATATCAAAACAGTGTCTCCAAAGATTGCCTGCATTCATTAATTTCAATTAGGGAGGGGTGCCACACCCTCTCTTTCAGTTAGTGTTAAATAATGTCAACACATCTGCCCCAAGTGAGGTGATGCTAAAACTCCCCTGTACTTGCAGTGCATTGTTCTTTCTCTAGGACCTTTAATTTGGTGGTGGTGGCCGTGGCAAGTAGAGGACAGTGGCCATTGAGGAAGTGTAAATGCCTCAGAATTGAGCTGTGCCTGTTTTCCCACACCTGTGAAAAGAAGGTGGTTTTTAAATAGGAACTTCATTATTATCAACTTTGCTCTATTCTTTTTTTAATTTCTATATTTAATCCTTACCCAGGGATATATTGATTGATATCAGATAGAAGGAGAGAGAGAGGAGATAGATATGCATCAAAGTGAGAGAGAACCACTCATTGCTTGCCTCCCATAGGCACCCCGACCAGGGATATGAACCTACAGCCTAGGATGTGCCCTGACTGGGAATCAAACCCCCAACCTTTTGGTGTATGGGGTGACGCTCCAACCATCTGAACCACCTGGCCAGGGCTGCTCTATTTTTAATGGAAAAAAATTGTCTGTGTCTAACTTATGTATTTAAATATATACTATCTGTATCAGGTTTCCATCACAAATATCAGCTACTTTCTATACAAGAGTGTTTCCTTTCTGAGTGTTTAGGAAAAACAGGGTAAGTGCAATCTTTTCTTTAGTGCTTTTAAATATCATTAGTTCATTTATGGTGGTTATTCCTCTTGAATTTTAGCTTTTAGAATTTGACTTATAGGTTACAGAAAAAAGATTGCAACTTTGTGGTAAACTTTGAATGTGATCAGGAAAATAATATGACTACCTTTACTTCTCTCTCTCATGGATATAATACATCTGCTAGAGATTCCTAAGAGTAACTGTGTGTATTTTTTTTAAGAGAATTTGTTAGCTTCCTGAAATAAAATTGGCTTGTTTTGTCATAAGTGTGTTACTTTTTCTAGAATTTAGTTCAGGGTAATTTCACACCAAAATGGGCAAACATTTTTATTC
>VMDR010024338.1:0-15087 GCA_007922815.1 Macrotus californicus | reverse complement strand
GACTGATTCACACTTGAGGTTTACTTACCAGTAACTGCATGCATACACAACATGCTGGAGCCTGAACAATGAGATGAGCAAATTGGTTACTGCTGAATGGCCATTTCAAATTATGGATATACTGGCAAATGAGCACTTGCTCTTTTTGTGACTCTAACCTACTGTTAACTATTATTGCAGAGTGACAGGTTTTTTTTTTCCTCTGTTCTGATGGTGGAGCAACGTAGATAGAGACTGAATCAAATAGTAAGCCACACCATGAGAGTAACCAGCTATTTGTAAAGCTGAGTGTATGGCATAAAACATAGTGATTATTGCTACTTTTTATCTGAAAAGGGCTCTGATAGGGTCATGAAAGACCAAAGAGGTGTTTGGAAGGGACATAGGTACCTGACAGGTTAATAAGCCACTTCACAAAATCAGTGCAGCTCAAATGACTCCATTCTTTTCCCGGAGTGATTATTTCTTAAACCCTAATCTTTATTTTTAACCTTACTCTAAATCCACTCTGTAAGTACTCATTCATGAAGTGTGAGTTGAAATAAATTAACATTATTTCAATAACTCTAGGAGTCATACATTAATAGTTGGTTCATCATAACCGATGAAGAGAGCTTTTTGGGGAAAAGACATGAAATTCTAAAAGGATCTGATCCTGCTCAAAAACAGGCACACAATTTTTCAAGCGAAAACATGTTTATTACATAAAGGCTGCAGATGCTCGCAACAGCTTGTCATCCCTTTACTTTTAGGTAGTGCCCACACAGCACTAAGAACAGCAGAGATCTGGCAATTTTATAATTAAATGTGATCAATATTGACAACCGAACAGCATCATTCTGGCCCTGGAGTAGATTTCTGGGCCATGGTTATCCTATTTGTCTGTCTACACTGCTCATATTAACTGGATAAATTGGCTGATCAAATCTCCACTTCCGTAGTACCAACCTGAAGGAGAGAGGTTTAGGAGTTTGCACAACAGCAGGGAAGGAATGCTCCTTTGGTCATCAGTTCTTTTAGCAAATAAGGGAAGACTCTGATTTCCACTATGCTTGGTATGTGGAGAGTACAGAAAGGAATAAGGCATGGATCCTTCTCTACAAGAAGCTTAGATGAAACCAGGATGTGCAACCATGACAGTATGATGTAAGGCAAATATGTCCTAAGAAATATGTAGATGCAGTACTGCAAAAATTCATAGGATGAAGGTATTAATTTTACTTGGAGAAACTCAGAAAAAGTTTTCTGGAGAAAGTTACCTTGAGCAGGGACTTGAAGGCAGGATGCAGGATAAGACAAAGGCACAGAGAAGGATGCAGAGGCATTAACTACAGTAAGCTGAAATTACTATAAGGATTCAGGTTTGTTTCGAGGAACTCAAAGGCAGACATGCAGCTCAGGAGGGAATTGGAATCAGACTTGGGAAGCATCAGGAAGGAACCCAGGTAATTCTCCCTCCACTCCTGTGTCAGTATTTCTGCAGACTTACTTTGCTTCTTCATTCACATGGTGGACTATGACTGCTCCCAACTCTTTTTTTTTTAATTACTTTATTGTTGTTCATTTACAGTTGTCTGCATTTTCTCCCCACCCCAGCCAATCCCACCTCCCTCCCCTGCTCCCACCCTCCCCCTTGGTTATGTCCATGTGTCCTTTATAGTGTTTCCTGGAAACACTTCCTCCCACTGTTTCTTCCCCCTTCCCCTCTGGCCATTGTTAGATTGTTCTTAATTTCAATGTCTCTGGTTGTATTCTGCCTGCTCTTTTCTTTTGTTGATTATATTCCAGTTAAAGGTGAGACCATATGGTACTTCTCCCTCACCAACTGGCTTATTTCACTTAGTGTAATGCTCTCTAGTTCCATCTATGCTGTTGCAAAGGGTAGGATCTCCTTTCTCTCTGCTGTGTAGAATTCCATTGTGTAAATGTACCATGGTTTAACTGAAGGGCAGCAAAAGAATCTTCTTGCCCTAGATTATGTTAGTTTTATGAACTATTGCAGAAGAGTGAAGTCACAAATAAACATATTTTTAGAGGAAGATCTGGAACTTCCTAAATAAGGGGAGATGACTTGCATGCTGGTCAGACATTCCCTCACTGGCATTTGTTGCTCTGTGAATGGGGAGTGGTAGAGCAGGGCTATTGGAAGACAGATTTGGAAGGGCAGTTGAAAGATTATGAAGGACACTGGAGAATCACTGAGAAGACGAGAAACATAAAATGAACTATGCTCTGGACAAAACAGTTTGACAGCACTGAGTACGATGAAATGAGTATATAGATTTTTTGGTCTTATTTTTATATTTATTGATCTCATTGCATTATATGCACTTTTGTAAGCCACTTTAACTTCATTCGAAACCAAGATGGAAGATGGTACAATAATCATCAATTTAAACAAAGAGAACAGGTGGTAGCTAAAAAAATTTGACTTTGAGTTCATCTTATCTATTGATTTGCTTTGTGGTGATCGCATGTCACTGAACCACTCTGGGTCTAGGTTTTATGATTTTAAACTGTGATAGATCTGGAGAATATAACGCCAAGTGAAATAAGTCTGGGAGAAAAAGTCAAGAACCACATGGTTTCACTCATGTGGGTATAAAACTGAGGGGAAAAAAAACAAACAAAGACTCATAGACACAGACTACTCTTTGGTGGTTACTAGAGGGATAGGGCATGGGGAAGTAATAAAGAGTAAAGGGGGCCAAATGTATGGTAACAAAAGGAGATTTGACTTTGGGTGGTGAAAAACACAATGCGATATATAGATGATGTATTATAGAATTGTACACTCGAAAGCTCTATAATTTTATTAACCAGTTCCCTCAATGAATTTAAGAATAAATAAATAAAGAAAATGTGAGGATTGAATTAGAGTAAAAGTGGCTCTTGTGTGGCCCTTATCCTCCTTACTCCATCCAGACAGTGTTAAAGTCCCGAATTATTTCCCCCCGAGCCTGGACTGGGTTTCAGAATCCTTCTCCAGGCAGCTCTACTGCAGGTGTCATTTGAGGTTAAAATATTTGCCATCCCTGGACTATGATTCTCAAATGCTAAGTTTTCATAATGTCACAGAATGCAGGTGGAACTTTTTGTTCAACCCCCTTCTTTCATGGATGAGAAAACTAAGGCCCAGAAAGAGTAAGTGATTGGCATAACACCATGCAAACTAGTTAAGCTAAATCCTGAGGTCAGATTATTCTAACAATTTTAATAAAATAGTTGACTTCACTGTTACAATCCTTCCTCTACTTGATCACTGTGACCTTTGGTTTGGAATTGTTCTTCTACATACATGAAATTGAATTTCTGAATTTTTTAATTTGATGTTTTCTAACAAACTGATGGGACATAACTGCTTGCATTTTCATCTTCTGGTTAATGACATCTGACCACTACTGATGTACTGGAATTTAGCAATAAGGCAAAGGTGATTTACTTAATGTTGTAAAATCTGGACTTTAATCTGCTTATGCATAAATATTTTCTCTTTTAATGGCATGTGAAAAAAGATATTACCCTTCAGTGAGCATTACCTGGCTTGCTTAGCAAATCTGGGTACTATTCTTGAGTTTGTTACTCTTACATTATTTTCCTCTTCTTGCTGGTGAGCCCTGATTTCTCAGCTGCTATGGTAGTGAAGAACCAGAATCCTACAGCTGAGAGGCTTTTCAAAAGGCCACCTATTCTGGTCCTAGTTGTCCATGAAGATGAATTTCTGAGTCAACCAAGACAGAAACTACTAAACTTATTCTGAGTGAACACAATAGATACAGGAAAGAGCAGTGTATTATACCCTCCCTTGGTACAGGTACTGGTTTTCACTTGTAAATCCCCTTTAAGTGGCACTTACTGCAGTGTACTACAGTTATTTGTTCTTCTGTTTATTTCCCTTTGGAGGCCCTTGAGGACAAGAATGCATATTTATTATCTCTTGCAAAACCCAGCACATAGTAGGGGCTTGATAAATGCCATCGTTCAATGCATAATGCAGATGTTGAACTGAATTCTGATTTGTTATAAAGCCTATTTCCTTTTGCGCCTTTAGAGGGGCCCACATCCCCAGTACCTCAGTGCAGGGACCAACACAATTGACCAATCAGGAAATATTGAATGATCAGATGAATAAAAGATGACTTCACACCACTTGAAAGTCTTGAACTGACACATCCATTCTTGTATTACTCCTTATTTCCCAACTTGTATTGATATATCTAAGATATTTTTCCCATATAAAACTGTTTATACCCTGTTAAACTTAAAAACATTAGTCAAACTGAAAAGCTGTAATAGGCAAAGAATCTCAATTATATCATTGCTTCTCATGCTGGGGATTTTACTTATATTGCCAATTAAATTGAACAAGAATTCTTGAGCGTCTTTGTGTACAAAGCATAAGAGATGGGGTGGATATTTAATGATTTTCGGCAGAGGAATGACTTGACTAAAACCCACACCCTGTTGCCACTGCAGAAGGACCAGTCCCAGTGTGTTCCCTCCTGTGTCTGGGCTTCCTCTGCTGCTGTTCCTCTGTGTGGGCAGCGAAGCATCATGCTGGCTATTTGACCAAAGATCCCCAGTGTGCATCCTGATCGCTACATCTAGTTATATGAACGTGGATGGGTTAATCTCTCTTAGTCTCATTTTCTTCATCTGTAAAATTGGACATAAATACATTTCAGAGGGTTGTTGGGAGAGTTATGTGAACTAATGCATGTAAAATGCTTACCACAGTGAATGAATGAATTCCAGTTTTTTTCATTATTAGTATAAAAGTGCTTTCACTTTCCATTTCCTCATACCCTGCTGTATCGTCAAGCCACAGCTCAGATGCTGCTGCCTCTGAAGATTTCTCTGACGACAGCCAAACTGATCTTTTTCTTTTCAAATGTCTTCTGTATTTATTTGCTTTGCCTCACAAGTACTCCCTTGTTACATGGCACTATGCTATTCTCTAGTGATCTGTGGTACACAATTTAGCACTTGGGGATAAAAACGTCCAATAGCATACCAACTTTTTCATGATATACTTCTTCCCTGAATTCATCTTTTCCTTAAATGAGGTTGAAGCAACATGTGGGCAAGGACTGTGTAAAGCAAAACACAACAGTTCAAAGAAAAAAACACCTTTCTGACTCAAAGACTAAAGGGAATAGACCATGCTGTGACTTTCTCTCTCTTTCCAATTTTCTGTTAATGCTGACTCTTTTCTGTTAAGCTTTTTTTTATTATTGTATTTTTCCCATTACCATTTATGCTTCTTATACCCTCCCCACCCCTACCCCCTACACACAATCACCTTGCAGTTAGCTTTGTGATTTAAATGAGTCCATTTTTCTTTAAAAAGGCTGACAGTCCATTTCTGGGCATCAAACCTTGTGATGATCACTGGATTGTGAAGGTTTTCTGTGCTGGAGTCAAAACCCTTTCCTCAGTCAAAACCCTAAGCATTCTGCACAGCTGTATGGAGTCGCCATTTCTCTATTAGCCACATCAAAGCAGCTTGGGAAATAGCCAAGTCCAGAGTCTTTATCCATGAATTCAAACGATTTTAGGAAAACAGCCTAAACGACTTGCCAACCACGCAGGACAGAATTGTTTATCACTGTTCCAGGTTGGTGAGGGGGGGTCATTCCTACTTCATCCAAAATTTCCTGGCCCAGGGCTAAACATAGTCCATTAAATTGTGAAGGGAATTACATACACAAGTTCCTGATAGCAGTTACTGTTTGGAGTTGGGTTGGGAGAGAGAAGGGAAATAGGGGAAGAATAACAGAGGGACTTTCAAATACAATGCTAACATTCATTCTTTTTTTGAAATATATTTTATTGATTATGCTATTATAGTTGTCCCATTTTTTCTCCATACTGTAACCCCCTTCCCACCAGCATTCCTGACTTTAGTTCATGTCCATGAGTCATACATATAAGTTCTTTGGCTTCTCCGTTTCTCATAATATTCTTAATCTCCCCCTGTCTATTTTGTACCTACCATTTATGCTTCTTATTCCCTCTACCTTTTCCTCCATTCTCCTGCACCCCCACCCCACTGATAACCCTCCATGTGATCTCCATTTCTGTGAATCTGTTCCTGTTCTGGTAGTTTGCTTAGGTTGTTTTTGTTTTTTTAGGTTCAGTTGTTGATAGTTGTGAGTTTGTTGTTATTTTACTGTTTGTATTCTTGATCTTCTTTTTCTTAGATAAGTCCTTTTAACATTTCATATAAGGGCTTGGTGAAAATGAACTCCTTTAACTTGACCTTATCTGGGAAGTACTTTATCTATCCTTCCATTCTAAATGATAGCTTTTCTGGATAGAATAATCTTGGATGTAGGTCCTTGCCCTTCATGACTTCAAATACTTCTTTCCATCCCCTTCTTGCCTATAAGGTTTCTTTTGAGAAATCAGCTGATACTCTTATGGGAACTCCTTTGTAGGTAACTGTATCCTTTTCTCTTATTGCTTTTAAGATCCTCTCCTTTTAAATCTTGAGTAATGTAATTATGATGTGCTTTGGTGTGTGCTTCCTTGGGTCCAACTTTTTTAGGACTCTCTGAGCTTCCTGGACTTCCTGGAAGTCTATTTCTTTTACCAGATTGGGGAAGTTCTTGTTCATAATGTTTTAAAATAAGTTTTCAATTTCTTGCTCTTCCTCTTCTTCTGGCACCCCTATGATTTGAATGTGGAACATTTAAAGTTGTCCCAAGGTTCCTAAGCCTCTCCTCATTTTTTTTCAATTCTTGTTTTTCATTCTGTTCTGGTTGAATGTTTATTTCTTCCATCTGCTCCAATTCATTTATTTGAGTCCTGGTTTCCTTCCCATCATTGTTGGTTCCCTGTACATTTTTCTTTATTTCACTTTTCATAGCCTTCACTTCTTCCTCTATTTTGCAACCATACTCAACCATTTCTGTGGGCATCCTGATTACCAGTGTGTTGAACTCTGCATTTGAGAGATTGGCTATCTCTTCATCACTTAGTTTTTAAATTTTTTTCTGGAGCTTTGATGTGCTCTTTCATTAGGGCCATATTTTTTTGTCTCCACACACCTGTTATTAAGTCAGGGGTGGAGCCTTAGGTATTCACCAGGATGGGGCAACTCACATCACTGCATTGTGGTGCTGTATGTGGGGAGGGGTCCAAAGGGGAACATTGCTACTTGCTGAGCTCTCTGGCTTTCAGTCACTTCCTCAACTACTCACAAGCAAATTGGGCCGTTCTGGTGCTGATTCCTAAGTATGTGGTTTTGTGTACTTTCTAGGACTCTGTGGGTCTCTCCAGTGAACTCTCCTGTGGGGCTGGGAATGTCTTACACCACTTCAAACCCTACCCAGGTTTTTTTCAGTCAGAGGCTTTGAGGTTTTATTTCCCTGCACTGGAACCCTGGGTTGTGCAGTCTGTCTTGCTTCCCAGTTGTTCCTCCCAATTTATTTGCACACAAATGTGAGACTGCCAGCTCCACCAGCCATCACCTTCCCCACCACGATCTTCCAGCTGCTGCCTTGCCGTGAGTCCCCTCCACCCCGGTTGCCCGTCTCTGCCCCTCTCACCAGTCTGGATGAATTTTTATTTTTTAACTCCTTGGTTGTAGGACTTCCATTGATTTTCTGACAGTCTGATTATTTTTTGTTTTTAAATTTGTTGTTGTCCTTCTTTTGGTTGTGTGAGGAGGCACAGTGTACCTACCTATGCCTCCATCTTGGACAGAAGTCTCTAACATTCATTCTTTAACTTAGTAATAATTACTTGAATGTTGGCTGTATTGTTATTTTTTATACTCTACAATATAACAATTTTTTTATGTACTTAACATACAATTTTTTTAAGGTGGAAAAACTGGAAATTAAAAGCCTCTTGAATATTATTCTTTTCCTCTTATCTTATTCCTGCATTCAAAATGTGGAGTCATCCAAGGTTTCTAAAACTTAACATTGGAAAGGTCATTTGGTGATGGAAATGTAGTCAGTTTAGTTTTCAAACTAGCAATTCCCAGAATTCTGTTGGAGGTGCCTGAGGCACCACCCCAGGGACAAAGGGAAGTCAGCAGTTGGAGTCTGGACTCATCACCTCTTCCAGCCACATTTGATTTCATTTTACATGTTAAGATTCTGGGTAAGACATGGTTAGTAAACCAGAAGGGAAGTCCGAATAGCTATCTTCTAATTTTTGAAGGGTATCAAATAAAATTAGACTGATGTTTATGGCTTCAAAGGAAGAATGCAGATAACTGTGTAAAAGTTCCTGGGAGACAGGGTTTAGTTTGCTGTAAGTAGGTGACCATACACTGCAGTTTGCTTGAGGCAATCCAAGTTTTTGCATTTATGCCTGATGGTCCAGGGTAATCACTAAGAGCACCTCCTTTTATTGTGTAACTGTACCAGTTTGGATGATAAATTGTAAGGTCACCTTACTTATAAAGAATATTTTTCTAGCAAGTATATCTAAGATTACAAAGGACTAGTTCCCAAAGCTGTAGGAAGAAGTGAAATAAATGAAGAAGACCGATTTAGGGAGTTCTTTCCTGATTCTTTAACCATTTCTCCTGAGGCATAATTTGGAGTTCATCATACTATTTTTATTCTGTTCTTGATAGGTTTCATTTTTTTTTCTCTGGAGTTTCCAGAAATAAAAATATTTCAAATGTGGTCTACTTAGGATAGGTTGAAGAGACTTTTAGAATTACATTATGTTCATATTAGAAGAAAATAAAAGATCATCAAACTCATTCCAATAAGAATATGAGTATGGTGAACTACCGCTGAGCAGTTATACAAGAACCACTAGGAAGTTTGCTATGCATCTAAATTTCGAGGCCTGTTCTCAGAAATTCTGATTAGGTGGCTCTGAGATAAAACCTGGGAAGCTGAATTTTAACACTATCTTCAGTGATCCTGTTGCTTGGCCATTTTTGGAAATTCCCCAGGGCACCCACTGGTTCCCACATTGTGGGCCATGACTCCTGGGGGGAGGCAGGGTATGTAATTATTTTAGTTATTCTAAAAGCTGCTTTTTTAGCAAATACATATCACTTATCTTCCTCATAGTTAACATTTATCACATCTATAGAATATTGTGACTTATAAAATGTGTGTTTAAAAGTTACCCAATTTATAATAGCTACTTGTCTTTTTTTCCTCAATAAACAAGTACTATTGAGAATACAAACTTGTATTCAATCATGTATAATCTAATACCTTGCCTTAGTTTCTAATTAGGTTCTTATACTCTAAAAGGATGAAAATTTCATATAATTTATTTAACTGTACAGATAAGACCAGATAAACCAAGTGTCAGAAACCTAGGTAATGGCCAGTGGTGGGCTGGTAAATGTTTAATAAGCAGCTCTAGGGTGGGGGCCAGGGTGCAGGAATGGGTAAGTTGGGAAAAGGTGCACACAGTTGGCTAGTGCGAACTGGCTCTAGCAGACCACTAAGCTAACCGAAAATCTAGTCCTCGTGATTCCTAGCTTGTGTTGTTTCCATTACTCAGCAAATAAAGCTGCATATTTTAGAAGTTCAGGTACTTCATTGTTTATGAAATCAGAGGATATCATTTTTTATACAAACTCCAGAGTCACAAATGTAAAATCATCCATATTTGAATTCCTATTTTTTTCTCTTCTCTCCACATCACCTTGTTTTGATCGTATAGTTGCCATCTTTGGCCCAATGGAATTATATCATTGCTTAGAAAGAAATAGTACCATCATTGAAGCAGCTCCTTTATAATGCATTTCTTTCTTTTACTTAATGACATGGCTTTAAATCTAAGCAGCAACACCTAGTGGTTTCTATAAACCTCTCGCTGCTATTGCACTCTTGCATTAGCATTGACGTCTTCACCTTTCCTCAGGTGGTGCCCCTGTGCTTGATCATTGCAACTCTACTCTCTGGTCCTCAGCCTTGTCTCCCATGGCAGTAGTCATGAATTTTCTCATTGCACGTGATGATATCCTTGGAGAATCAAACCTGCACAAAAGGAGCAATAAGGTTATTAGTATATTTTTTATAAGTGCCCAGTGGAATTATACCATTGTTTAGAATTTTTCTCTGATGAGACTTTTTGTGTCTGGGGAATATCTATTCTGTAGCTGATTAAATCTATATCTGAAGGGAATAAAATGATTTTACCATGCATCATTGCTTTGAAGAGATTTACCTGTCTTAAGACCCAGTGAGAAAAAGGTGGGAATTTTTTAATGCTGCCTTCTTTCACTTCCTCAGTTTCCCATATCTGCTTTGGAGAAATGCTTCTTGACATGTGCTACAGCCTGTCTCTTCTGCCAGCCTGGGTGTTTTGATGATTGCCAAACATTTCACACACAGCCCACTCACTGCCAGGCTTCTGATTCTAACTCCCAAAGCTTTTGCAGTCAAATCTCATTTCTTTCTGTGTTTGCAATAGAGTAGGGTCACAGCATGCTCACCTTTTATGGGGCTTCCTAGGAATTTGGTCTCCCTTTCAAACCTGAGAGCAGGTGTTACTTTATTAGAGGCCACTTTATTTGGAGAGTAACTATTGAATCCTTCTTAGTTCAGCAAGAATCCTTTTTGTTCTCTTGTGACTTAGCTGTTTCTAGGAGCTCCCAGTGGACTTTAGGGGAAGACTATGGTTGGAGTTTTTAATTGATTGTATTATAAATTCTTGAGTCTGGTATTCCCTCGTGACTAGCTGAACAAGGACACAGGTGTACTCAGTATACTGAACACACAGGTGTTTTGCACAGGCTTTACTCATTCCTGTGTTTTCTCTGTTTGCCTTGTTATGCCTGGTCCTGTCCTAACAGCTCTCTTTCCCACCTACAATGCATCTGCAGGTACAAAGGTGGCTCGTATGGAAAGGTCTATTTCTGGTAAGCCTCTGTCAGTTTTACTGTGCCTGTTGTTTTTTGCTTATCTCCCTGATATTTTGAACTCTATGTTACTTGATACCTCTCATTTTTTTTTTTGGATCATTTGACCTCTTCTCTCGTTTATGAACAGCTCTGTGTCTCTAAGCTCTTTGCCGCTCATACTCTGACTTCCACACTTATAATTTCAGATGAATGACGGCCATGTCAGTCCTGACGTACGTGAAACCCTACCAGCTGGGCTGGGCCCCTTAGCCTAGGAAGGAGGAGGTTTAGAAATTTCATTGAGAACTCAAGGTGCTTAGGTCTTCATTAATTGCCAAGCCAGGGACAGTGGATGAGGCCATGAAGACATTGTGGTAATACAGGTCGCTCTACAACGGGTGGCAGTCATGGCTCAGCTAGTGGGGAGAAGGTTGAGCTTTTAAGGCTTCATTCGCAATCACTCCAAAATAAAACTTTCACACTCTCACCCTGCTACTGCTAAAGATCTTGCCGCCAATAAAGTTCAAGTAGGATTCTAGCAAAACCACCAGCATTTGTGTACACATTCAGTTCTATGAGTAAACTCAGGGTTTGGGTCCTGTGAACACTACGACTAGTCATTGTCTACTATTTGTTGGGGTTGGGGGTTGAGCAATACAGCATACCTCAGTTCACTGTGCTTCACAGATGTTGTGTTTCCTACAAATGGAAGGCAAGACACTCTATCAGCAGAAACATTACAACTTGCTCTGTTGTGGTGGTTTGGAACAGCACCCGCAATATCTTCGAGGTATGCCTGTACGTGATTTCCCTCTGAAAGCCTGGGGGATCCTTTATGGCGTTGTGCCAAGTTCTAGCCTGCCTTAGGACTGATGTGGTTGCTAGGCTCAAATGGAATTGAGGTGAACAATGCACTAATCCAGCTGAAGCGTAGATTGGCTTTCCTTTTGTGAGCCTTTGTGTTCTGTTGTTTACCTATTCTAATGTTTACATCTTTAATTCTTCTCTTTAGGATAAAGCCATCTGCTGTCTTTCTGTATTTGGTTATTTATTTACTTATTTTTAGCTGCAAGGATTTTTATAGGTCCTTTTGTGACTGGATTATAAATAATCACTTGTTTAGCACATGGGATGTCTGCATGCAGGACAATGAGGACACCTTTGACTTTAAGTGGTAGCCTTGATGCTGAGATAGCTGAAGGACTTGGGTCCATCTGGAAGCAATTAAATGGCTAATTGGCAGATGCTGTACATCACGTGATAAAGAACTCAAGAGAAGATGTGAATATAAGATAGGACTCTCATTAGAAACGTAAAATACTCTTCCTCTGAGTTCTTGATATGTTTTTTTAAATTACAGGGTAATGAGAGAATGGAGAGAAGCTAAATTGGGAGTGGATTACAAAAGACATTTTTTTCAAAGTTTTTGTTTAGATAATTGTACATTTACATGCAACTGTGAAAATAACACAGATCTCTCATACACTTTTCTCAGCACCGGCCAATGGTAATACTTTAAAAACTATAGTATAATATCACAACCGAGATATTGACATGGATACAATTTACCAGTCTATAGAGATTTTCCCAGTTCCATGTTGTCATTTGTGTGTGTCTGTGTCTCTTTGTGTCTTCAATTCTATACAATTTTATCCCCTGTGTAGGTTTGTACATTGACTGCCGCAGCTGAGATACTGGACAATTGCCACGCTAGAATTATTTCTTCAGTTGCCTTTTATAGCCACACTGACTTCCTCCTGGCCTTATTTCCTTCCTCCCTCCATTCCCTTCCCATGCTTTTGGCAACTACTTACCTGTCTTTCTAAAGTTGCCACTTTAAAAATATCGTACAAATGGAATCATGCAGTTGGTAACGTTTTGGATTGGCTTCTTTTGTTGTCAGATTCCCTGGAGATTCGTCAAAGTCTTCGTGTGTGTCAACAGTTCATTCGTCGGTTGCTGAGTAGTAGGCCATGGTGTGTGTGAACTGCACTCTATTTAACCGCTCATCCCTTGATGGACATCTGGGGCCGCTTCCTGTTTTGGGCTATTACAAGTAGAATTGCTATGAACATTCATGTGCGGTTGGGTTTTTCTTTTGGATGAATGTAAGTTTTCATTACTCTGGGCAAATGATCATGAGTGCCTTTTTGGATTCCTATCGTAATTGTATGTTCAGTTTTTAAGAAATGACCGTACCATTGTACATTTCTATAGTATTCTTGCTGGCATTTAGTAGTGGTCCTGTATTTTCGTATAGCCATTCTGAGAGCTGTGTAGTGTTACGTCAGCGTGGCTTTAGCTTGCATTGAAATAATGACCAGTAATGCTGAATATCTTTTCATGTGCTTATTTGACATCTGCATATCTCCTTCAGTGAGATATCTCTTTGTGTCTTTTACACATTTCTTAATTGGATTATTATTTTACTTTTGAGTTTTGAGAGTTCTTTATATATTTTAGATACAAGTCCTTTGTTCTATGTATGATTTGCAAGTATTTCTCCCAGTCTGTAATTTGTCATCTCATGCTCTTCATATGGACTTTCAAAGAACAAAAAAAGTTTAAATCTTGGTGTGGTTCAACTGATCAGTTTTTCCTTTTATAGATTATAATTTTAGTGTCAAGTCTAGGGGCTCTTTGCACAGCCTTAGATCCCAAAGACTTCCTTTGCTTTTTTTAAGTTTCATAGTTTTATATTGTATAGTTAAGTCTGTGAGCCATTCAATATTTTTAAAAAGGCCTTAATTATATTAGCATATAATTATATAAGATCTGGGCTTCAGATGCTACCATGCTACTCCTTAGTGTTCATTGTGGAATTTCTAAAGGTCCATAAGATACTGTTCTGACTTACTCTAGTGCTTTATTACTTGTGAGAGTTTCCAAGTGACTTGAAGCTCAGGCCTGGAATGGGCTGTGACAGGGGTGGCTGGTTGACTGCTAGATAGCTGTGTGTCCTTCTATAGTACATACTTCTCACTAGGAAGTGCTGCCCACCATTGATGACATTTTCACAACCTTATTGCCATTAGGTGTGGCCATGTGACTGAGTTTTAGCCAAAGAAATGTGAGTGAAAGTGATGTGTCCTACTTTAAAACCTGGCACCGAGGCTCCCATGAAGCTGCGTGCTCTGATCTCTTTTTGGCTGCCAGGAATGGTGGTGATTCCCAAGGAGACCCAAGAAGGAATGTATAGAAAATTGAGCATCTGGGTGCCTCCCTGACATCCCTAAATGTCTATACACAGTAGGACTGCTCTGCCAACCTGCTTAACCGCCCAGGAAAACTTACTTGAGCAAGAAGTTTACTTCTGTTTTGTTTGGTTAACTGTATATTTTTATTTATACATTTTTATAGCAGTTAACATATCCTAAGTAAGTCATGGCTCACTTTCTCATTTTCCATGTAAATCTGTGAACATATTGGGGGTCTCTAGACATGTGACATTGCATTTTTCTTATTTTTTCCTTTATTATATGTAAAAATCAAATTACACCGAGAAATAGTGTCTGAAAATCTTTGGTTCAAATAAGTCAGTCAGAAACAATATTCAAGTTACACTGAAATCTTTTAAGACTACATTTTTCAAGAGTTGACTTTGTTAAGTACAATGAGTGTTATGTACAGATATTAGCCACACCAGTTTTTGAGACCTGTTTGGTAGAAGGCATTTTTTTTTCTCCATAAGGAGTTTTGTGTAATCAAATTTTCTTAAAATGGCTCACATTTAGTGTAGTCACAAAAACTATAAACTTCTTTTTCTTTATTTTCATTCCTCCCCTCTATGGTTTGTCCAGCATAGTACAACTTCTTGGCCCTTTAGATATCCTAGAAATCTTTATTTGAACAAACAGACAAAACCCCAGGGCTGGGAAATGCTAAATATCACATCGGAATTTGAGTGATTGTTATCACCTCAGCCTCTGAAGCCAGAGGGATTTAGGCTTTAGCTCTAGCTTAGCCCTCAGCAGATCAATGGTTGATCCAGTGAAAACTTCCCCAAGATGAAGAGAACAGAACTAATGACAGATCCCTGTGTACAGAATATGTGGAATGATGCATACAGATTGAACATACGCTTAAAATGCACCTGATATAAATATTGGCTACTCTGTTCATGAGCACTCTTTGTTCATAACTTTACCTAAGGCAAATTAAAATATGTTTGCCTCATTGTTAAAATGTAACAAGTTACACCACCAGCTATAAAACAAAAAAATTCTAAGGAGACTTCTACCTGGATAGTG
>VMDR010024337.1:0-15089 GCA_007922815.1 Macrotus californicus | reverse complement strand
TTCG
Source organism: Macrotus californicus (assembly GCA_007922815.1). Lineage (NCBI taxonomy): Eukaryota > Metazoa > Chordata > Mammalia > Chiroptera > Phyllostomidae > Macrotus > Macrotus californicus. The sequence continues at coordinate 15,085 of VMDR010024337.1, read as the reverse complement.
CTAATATCCTTACCTCTGTATCTACCCAATGTTCAAACCATTCACCAAGTTTTTCATTTCAAGTCTTGTAATTTTTATTCATGTCTTATTTCTCAGAACATTTGAAAACACTATTTTAAAGTATCGTTTAAAGTACCTTTTCACATCTTAAGTACTTTCCTGCCACCTGAGGTGCAAATCTTCTCATTTGATGCACAAGTCCTTTCTTTACATGCTTTATAATACTGAATACTCCATCAGAGTCTTTTGTGTGTTCTCTGAAGCGTGCCCACTGAATGTTTTCGAGTTTCCTTCTACAAGGACACACTGGCTCTCTACAAGGGCTGGACCATTTTAAAGCTGATTCTCAGCTGAGCAGTCCTTGGATAAAGAAGTAATGTCAGCTAAGACCCTACTTTGATGTATGGCACAGACCTGGGGTTCCAATTTCTTTGTGACTTTTTCCTACCCAATGCCCAGAGTAGACACCAAACGCCCCCGCACCTGGCAGGCAGGGGTGTTCTAGGTCCCATTTCACAGGACAGCCCTTCCTGACTCCCAGCTTCACACAGGTAGCTCCTTTCTAGTCCACAGAAAAGAGAGGTTGAAGCCTGCATCTCCCAGTGTTATGGTTATCAACTCTTACCCTCCAGCTAACTCTGCACACCCCAGTGAGCTATTTAAACTTCAACTCTTCTCTTGTTTGGTGCTGAGTATCTTCTTTATTTCTAGTATCTGAGCATTGGCTCACTTTGTTTTAAGCTTGGCTAAATATCCCTCAATGCATTTGTTACATTCATCTGGTTTCCACTCCGTGTGTTCAGAGTGAGAAGTCCTTTCACCTTAGCAAAACTTTCCAAGATAGTCATGACTAGGAACAGATGGATTTTTACATCATCAATGTAGTTTTTAAATCGTCACACCTCAGTGGGGTCACTTCAGGAAGGCAAGGCTGCCTTCACATTACAACACTGAACAATGCACTGCACTGCGCGAGTTGGCAAGCTTTCATGCGAAGTGCTTTGGGTGCCACAGGAGTCTCCGTCACACGGTCTTTCTCGGTCGGTTGGTTGGTTGGTTGTTCATGGTGCTTTAAACATGTAAAAGCCATTTTCAGATCACAGGCCATACAAACACAGGCTATGGGCTAAAGTTTGCCAATCCCTTATGTAATTTAACATGCCAACATAATAAAAAAATTATGTAATTATCTCAATAGACGTTTAAAATGTATTTGATAACATCCAACATTCATGATTTTTTTAAATATTGCATAATACAGGAAGATAAGTCCCTTAACCCAATAATGATCATCAACTAAAACCCTGCAGCAAACTTCCTTCTTAAGGAGAAATGTTAAGAGAGATTTTCTTTAGAGTGGGAACAAGTTGGGATGCCTACCATTTCTACTTGCACTCAATAAACACTGTATCCCCGCCAGTGCAGTCAGGAAGGGGAAAGTTCAAGGGTTAAAGTGTGAAAAGGAGAAGCAAAACTGTCACCATAGAATAAATAATTTTCTGGTCTAATTAGAAATCCCTACAAAGTGCAGATAAAGTATTATTCAAATTGATAAGAGAGATGACTATAAGACTAATATATCCATTTATTCACGCGCTCATTACTTGGTTGATCTAGTCTGTGGGGACTCCTGGAGAAAGTAAATTAGGCAAGCTTTCTTCCAGAAAAATATCTCACATTAGTTTCTGTGTAGACACTGCTGACCTAAGATTATCCCATTCAGATTATTAGGCAATCCTTAATGCAGGAGTCTCTCGTCCAAGGCCCAATCTGCGGGCGGAGCCCAAAGCTTAGTCTCCTACTTCCAGCATTTGATTCTGTTCACAGTGTTAACTTTGATTTCCATTCATTGGGGTTTGGTGGTGGTGGTGTTTGTTTTATTCTTGCCCTTAGAGATTTCCTTTACTCTTAATACAGGAAGGGACTTACCCAAAATCTAGCTGCACCATAGAGAAAGGCCTTTTTGAGCATCAAGTCCAAAGTATGACTTACAAAAACTATGACATACAGAACAAATGTTTAAAAACAAAACCCCAAATGTTAACGCTGGTTATTTCAGATAAGTTATGAGTAACTTTGTTTTTCCTTCAGCAGTTTTCTCTATCTTTCATCTATGACCTTATTTTTGTTTTAATAAAAACAAGCAATATAGTTTATTCTCTAAAAGAAGTTATGCACAGGACATACTTTAAAAACTGTTGTGAGGCCCTGACCAGGTAGTTCAGTTGGTTAGAGCATCGTCCCGATACGCAGAGGTCGCAGGCCTGACCCCCGGTCAGGGCACACACAAGAACCGACAAACGAATGCATAAATCAGTGGGACAGCAAACCGATCTCTCTCGCTCTCCCCCCCTCCCTCCTTTCTTCTTGCTTTCTCTCTCTCAAATCAATTTTGTTAAAAATTTTCAAAAACTATTCATTATTGAAAAGCAAAATAGTATTTATCAACCATATACTTGCTTTTCAAACAGTCTTTTAATTATTTCTCATAAAAATTCCGTAAAATCCCTAATTTTGCAGAAGAGAAAACTGAGGCTCAGAAAGGTCAAAGTATTTGCCCCAGTGACAGAACTGGGATCTGATTTCAGAAACGCTTGTTCCGAGGCCAGTGCTCTATCTACTGAATCACGCTCCTCCCACAAGAGAGCATTTTCACATTGCCACCTGCTAGCTCTAATTAAGAGGTAGTAATTAAACAATTCTCCACTCCAGACAACAATATTTAAGCTACTGGCATTTTAAAGAAATTAACACAAACAGCTTTTCCTCTGCTGGAAGAAACTACAAGTAAACACAAACTACAAGCTGTTGTAAAGAGAAAAGACTCCAATATGACACAGTTATATGTTTATTCAAAGAATGGTTAATTACATTACCTATTAATGGAGCATGAAGCATAAAACTGTTGCTGTTGAATGACCAACTTACTTGTAAAAATATTCAACTTGACTAGTAATCAGAGAAGTACAAACAGTAACAATGACATATTAATCAAATAGGGAAAAACTTCTAAAAATGGTAATAGCCAAATGGGTAAACAGTAAAATTCTCACACATTTTTAGGAGAGGATGTAACTGGTAAAAATTTGCTGTAGGCCAATTTAGAATATTCACTCTTTAAAACATAATGTGGCTAGTAATTCTTACCTAGGAAATTATCCTGAGGAAATAATCACAGATATATAAATAAAGATTTAGCTATAGGGTTGCTCATCTTAGAATTACTTGTAATAGCAAAAAAGAAGAAAAAATAAAAAAGAAACGGGAATGAATCTAAATCTACAATAGTAAGAAATTAGGTCAATAACTTTTAATAAAGTTTTGTAAAAACTAAATCCCACTTTCATTATTAATAGACCAAGAGACCCTGCGCAACTCCACTGAAACCGCTCACTTTTAATGAAAAGCCATGGGAATGACTACAGTGCCTGCTTCACCAGGGTAATTTACAAGTGACATAAAATGACTCGGTAAGGACGACAGCACAGGGCCTGGCAGGTGCATGCCGTCACTCAGTAACGTGCATGCGCAGCGGTCAGGAAAGCGGACGTGAACCCTCACTCCCTCGGTCCGCCTCTAACGGTTGTGCAAGTCTTGCAGCATCTTTATATGTCAGCTCTCTCATCCACAGAATGAGAGTTAGTGTCAAGATGATATGAGATAACTGCTTATAAAACATTTAGCACAGCGCCTGACAAACAGGAAGCTCTCAATACATTTTGATTATTTTATTAGTGGCAATAGTATTTCGCTATGAGAATAAATATGCATTATTTGTGTAATGAATTACATCCTAATTGAGTCCGTTACTGTGGTAGGTATGACGCCCAGTATAGAGGCTATGTAGTATCATTTTGGTGTTCCTGGAATTAGTTGCTCCATTCCAGTGAGTCTCACCTCACTAGTGAGAACTCCCCAGTATCAGAATCATAAACTAGAGTACTATTACACTTCATGGCCAATATTTTCAAAAGATGCCACAGTCCTAAGCCCATTAAGGGAATTTTCTATATAGCAGCTATTTTATTGTCACTGCTCTTTTCCGCAAGAGAACGTTCTGGAGAACGTTCCCACAAACAGGCGTCAGGGAGAACGTTCTTCCCCACCAAGTCTCTGCTCCTGAGAATCAGAGACCCAGACCCAGGACCTCACAAAATCGAACAGGGGTGTGGAGTTTCAAGGTCCAGAGGGCACAAAAGAGTAAAGAAAAACAAACACAGAGAGAAAAAAACAAGAAAGACAAATAAAACAAAGAATATTATTATTTAAAAAAATCACTTTGTTTTAACTAGCAAGTAAAGCCTACTTTTACATCTTCCATACATGTGAATCCTACTTGGAATTAAGGTCCCAGAAGCACATTTCACTCCATCCTTATAAGCTCTTAGAGAATAAAAATTTCATATCTTGGGATCGGTTCCCTACTCAGGAGATGGGCATGATCCCCTCAAGGACCCACACCTGGAGGAAACAAACCACTGTGCAAGCAATGCTTTCCTACCTTAACAGCTTCTCCGAGAGTCTGGTTTTTCTCAGCTTCCTCATTGGAATGCAATTCCAGCCTATAATTCAACTCCTGCAGCTGCTGCGCCTGTTCGTTCAGTAGCATTTGTGCCTGCTGTTCCCGCAGTAACGCGTTATTCAGTTCTTCGCATGCGCTTTCAAACTTCTCGTGGGTGATCAACTTCTAAAATAAGGGGAAAAATTCATTAGCTAACTGCACTTTGTGGCATTTATTCTTCAGAGCTGTATTTGCTAACATAAAGAATGTAATATAAACACTTGCAAATGTCTGATACATGACAAAAATATAATTTGTTTTTCTTAAGTTCATAAACCAAGATTTGAAAAAAACATCACTCTGGTTTTTAAAGTACAACAGCCATACTTCCAAAGTTACCACATTTAATTAAATAAAGTCTTGGGAAATTTATTCCACATAAATCCACAATGCTCAGTTTAAATCTTTGATACATGACCATATTATATAAAGATTATGACTGTGGGTCCTGGCCAGGTAACTCAGTTGGTTAGAGCATCATCTCAATACGCCAAGGTTGTGGGTTTGATCTCCAGTCAGGGCACGTACAAGAATCAACCAATGAATGCATCAATAAATGGAACAACAAATTGATGTTTCTCTCTCCCTCTCTCTTTACCCCTTACCCCCATCTCTCTCCCTTCCTCTCTCTCTAAAATCAATAAATAAAAAAAATTAAAGATTACAATTGTGGCAATTAAAGCCTTTAACAAGTTTCTATGCTTTTAAATGATGACTGAAAGTCTGTTCAGTGTAGGCTACCCTCCAGGTTTCCCTTGTCAAACACCCCCTCCTTGGAGAGTCCTTACCAAACGGCCCCCACCGACTCTCAGCACGGCTCACACTACCATATCATCTCCTACCTTCTTGACACTCGTCACAGTTATCTAAATTCATCTCACTTTTTATCACCTGCCCACACCCGGCCACCAACCACACTCATTCAGCTTCCTCACCCAGCATAGAGAAGAGTGCCTGGCACTCAGCAGGTGCCCAAGAGATACTTGTTGAATGAAAGAATATTCATATATAAATATCTGCACAATAATATGCAACATAATTTTTATAATATCATGACTACTTTAGAGAGCAGTGCACTCTGCTCTGGAGTAACTAATGACAATTCTCGACAAGGGCCATCCCTTCAGGGATGTGGAACCCAGAGCAGAACCACTGCTATTATATCCTGTTTAAAACATTTAAAGAAATGAAAATTAATTACAACAAGAGACATCTTGATTTTAAAGAAAAAGCAACAGGAAGGTTTCACAAAAGGTAAGCTGAGGAATACATGTGGAAAAATAAAGGAAACCGTGCAGGTCACGTAATCACAGTACATGTCCATCTATTTAAGAGTAATATCTTTCCCACTGCTGAAAAGAATTTGCAGTGAATTAATATAATTAACTGCAGGTAAAAAGGAAATTGATTTTAATTTTTTAAAAATTCTAGCAGGGGGACCGTGGCCGGGTGGTTCAGTTGGTTGGAGCATCGTCTGCACACCGAAAGGTTGCAGGTTCAATCTCCAGTCAGGGCACACACCTGGCTGTGGGTTCAATCCCCAATAGCAGCACGTAAGGGACGCAATTGACCCATCTTTCTCTTTCTCTCTTTCCCCCGCCCTTCTCTTTCTCTCTCAACAATCCCCCCCATTCTTCCTTTTTCTCTAAAATCAATAAACATATCTTTGGGTGAAAATTAAAAATAAATAATAAAAAGCCTAATGGGGGGCCAGAAAAAATCCTATTGATTCTAGACATCTGAAATACATAAATTATTATAGTTGAACATTGACTTTACCTCTGAGTTTCCTAAATTTGAGACAAAAATGGAAATGTTCTTAGTTATAGTTTCCTCTTGGACCAATAATAGCCAGCATATGATTCAGGCAGAGAAAAATATGCTGGAACTAATTTTGCATTTAAACTTATTACATGAGTCTTTATATATTATAATATATAAGTGCTCAGTTCTACTTTGGCACCGGGTATCTGGCATGCTACCTCCTGGAAGAAACTGTCTTTTACTATTATTTGTCTTTTCAAAGGTGGACATAATGCATTCCTCAGTACTAAGTTTCAAAACAAAAGTATAACATAAAAACAGATTCTTAATTATTAACCTAAGTTAATATAAAGTAGTAAGAATGAACACACGGCGCATAGGAAAGATGCCTCATTTACTGAGTCGTCTAGTAAAGGTATACCTAATACACTGCTAATATGTGTGATATCGAGGGACCTGGCCGGTACCGGGAGTGAGAGCAGAGCACAGGAGCGGCTGAGCAAAGGCACTGCATGGAAGCAGGGGCAGTGTTGCATACCACAGTAACCAAGCTACCAAGCATGTGAGGGCATATTCTTCGCGGAGCGTGCAAAAAGCTGGTGAGATGACTGGCTAAGAGAAAAGCCCTCCTACTCCCTTCCATCCCTGGGTAAGGGTAAGACCAGAGGACACAGCCGCATGTGACCATAGAAGATCCACGTGGCAGCTGGAAGGCCCTATCCTGTCAGTCTTGTCTGGGAAAAGCAAGGGATTGGCTTGGGTGGAGGGCAGACCCTCCTGGAGTATGCAGAATTTTGGGCTGGGAATTTTAAACTGAGGGGAGGGAGAAGCACCCTCTTCCTCTGGGATCCACCTGGCAGATGTGCTGGCCAGGGCTTGACCTCTTCCAGCCCTGGAAGCCATGAGGAAAACGGCGGCACCAACAACACATGCAGACCCCAGGAATAAGCCTGAAGCTGGACAGCAACCCACTTAACTACCTCAGGCTCCAAAGGTCAGATAAGGATGGAGCCTGGGGAACTTGGGGCCTTGTTTTGGACTTTGATCCTTTTAGGAACAGTTGGGTTTTGTTTGTGTTTTGCAGAAGAGGTGAGCCTGGAGATGGGGAGTCCTCTATCCTCCGAAATTAGGCAACATTTTAATAAAGACCTCTTTCCTTCCCCACCAATCTTTGCCTCTGGAACTTGCCTGTGGGTGGCAGCTGAACCCCACTTCTGTTCAGTAATGCTTATACGGTGTTTAGATTTTAGGAACACATCTTTTTACTGTCTCTTAACCTGCTGCCTCACTCTCGACATTATCCCGTTACGATTAAACCCTTCACTTTTAAAACATCAGCTATAAAAGCTCCTCTTTGGCACTCCAGTTCCATTTCAACTTCTTAATATCCCTCTAGTTCCTAAAGCATAGCACTCTCCTGGGACATGTGAACCAACATTTTTGTACTGCTTCTAAAACCTGTGTTATATTGTTTTAAACTGCCACTGCTTGCCATCACACCACTCTGCCCTTCCCAATCTCCTTGCCATCTATAAATCAAGATTCCCTGCCACTTTGTAGGGCTTCTTCCCAGGCCTCCAGAATCTCTCCTTTACCGGAAAACTTAGCTAACTTGAGCCTCTCTCATCCATCTAGCCCTTCCAGACTGCCTCCATTCCACCCGCTCTCCTGCCCATAAACAAGAAAACAAGCATAGCAATGTAGAGTAAGAAAAAGAGGGTGGGTGAAAGCATTTTAAGGAGCTAACACACCAAAATATGACCACGGCAGCTCAGCTGTGCAAGAACAACTGTCAGTAGATGAGCGTGGTACTCCGAGACACGGAGAGTTCTGGACAGCTTTTGGCAGGCCGAGTGTTTCCTTTTGCATTACAATTTTAGACCGATCTAAACGAGTTATTATGTTTTCCTCCTGCATAGTTTTACTGAAATCAGTGAAAGATGAATGGTTGCAGGCATGCTCCCCAATTTTTTAAGAGAAAAATAATGTCTTTCTCCCTGATCAATTACATTCTTAATAAAATAATCCTTTATTATAAACACAACTGGGTAGAAGCATTAACCACTATAGTGAAATGGTTAAAGATATGAGTTTTGGAGCCTGACTAGCCAGGTTCAAATCCTGTCACTTCCACTTACTGTGTGACTTTGGCAAGTCACTTAGCTACTCTGTGTCCCATATCCCTCATCTGTAAAACAAAGGTAATAATACTATTGAACTATTATTGATATGACAGAAATAAATGAACACCCTCACATGATTGAGGTGAATGCCTGATATACAAGGTCTGTCTAGAAGGTACCCAGCCATGTAATATGAAAAACAGAGACATTTATTGAAGAAAATACAAGATACAAGAAACATTGTGCATAGAACAATGACGTCTCAGTCCCTTTCAAAGCAGGCACCTTGGGACCTCACACGGTTCTCCCAATTGCCATCAGCTGTCCTGTCATATTTTCCTGAATCTCATCAGTGGTCTGAAATCTCTTCCCTTTCAAAGGTGACTTTAGTTTTTGGAAAAGCCAGAAGTAGATGGGCGCCACATCAGGGATATAAGGGGGCTGAGTAACCTGGGTGATTTGATATTTTCCAAAAAAACTGATGCATGAGCAGGCATGTTGTCATGATGAAGCTGCCAATCACCAGTTGCCCACAGCTGTGGCCTCCTGAATCATCCAAATAGTTTCCATGGAGGAATGTTCAAGCTTAATGCAAAGTTTGATGCAGATCTGTTGCTTTGCTTGCTTAGTCATTTTGAATGTGACAGCCACTCATGACACGTGCTCACTCAACGGTGTCTACTGCCCCCACTGACTAGTACAGTGAAGTCATCACTGTTCACACATGCACATCTCAGTCCACTCTCCTTGGCTGCCAGGCCCCATCAGTGTGGTGCAAACTGTTCTTGTTATATTAACAAAGGCTGGACTTTTTCCGGACAGACCTTGTACAGTTGACATATCATTAAATGTCAGAAATCATCACTCACTAACTTTGTGGACAAAAAAGGGGCCACATACTAAACCTCCCCATGCAGGAGACTTACAAACTCAGAGACTGTGAGTAACCACATAGTCTGGTCTGACATTAAAACTTTGTAACTAAAAGCAGGTCATGGCAGGTAGTCATGTCCCACTTCTGTGGCGCCCTTGATGAAAGTCAGTCTTTACCTAACTGAGCCTGTCCATCGTCCTTTTGCATCTAAGGTAACTTACCTTTGAAATGTCAGGTTAATCTCCTTCTCCAGACCCCTTAGGGCCCAACTGCCTGCGCCAGAGCAGGCAACTACAGAAACCCTCAGTGTTTTCTCACCCCCAGTCCCATTTGTGTGCGCGGTAAAGGTTAACTACTAACTGTCCCGTACCCACCAATGTAAAAGAAGTTCGTGTCTCTCCATTTTACTTCTTATCCAGTGCCAGGGGTTTCCCCACTTTGCTTTCTCCCGCCCTGTTATCTACCATCAAGGGATTTCACGTAACCCTCCTGTAAGTCTCCTCCTTTGATTCAAATGTATAAAATAACCAGATAAAGTCATAAACATTTTCTACAGGTCTGGGTGTTGCTTACGTCAACCATTTTATACCTTATGTCAAAATATAAAAATTACATATCTCATTGCCTCAATTATTACTTCCATTAATTATATTTCTATTTCTACACGTTAGCGGAAGGAAGTCACACTAAACGTTTCCTGGAACATATTCTTAGCTTCTGACGCAGGCCAGTTATTCAACCGAAGCTCTTACAAGAGGATTCTGTCACCTTCCAGCAACTTCAAACTCTTGTAACCTCTCTAGAAATTGAATCCTGACTTCTTCCAAACTAATCAAAATAAGATTTTAACCTGTTTCCTAACACTTAACTATGAACTAGAAAATCATATTGTGTAGAATACCTAAAATTCTTCATATATATTCCAGGGAGCAACAAATATAAAGAATCTTCCAATATTCAGGAATACACTATTAGCTAAACCTTTATATTTTAAATCTCAGATTGCGTCGATGGCTGTCTCTTCCCACGCTGGCAGACCATTTCAAGATCCCGTATATAGTAGCGTGAACAGCTGAGGTCAAATCAAAATGAGAGAGACACAAACTGCAAAGGGACTGGCTTTTAAACGTACACACAGCAGCTCTTTATGATTTAAGTACAGTGGCAACAAAATCTGGGGAAAAATTAAATGCCTATGGATGAGGGATAGTCAAATTTTGATAGACCCATATTAATTTATATAAAATAAAATTAATAAGTGACAGGAAAATGTTTACAAGTACTTTAAAAATATAAAAAAGTAATCTTTTAACTCTATATTCCTCTATGCACATATACACAGGGAAAAATGCGGGAACAAAACACAATCACACTTCAAAAGTAATTGATTTGGGCCGCTAAGTTTAGAGGGGTTTGAACTTCCTCCTTTATACTTTTTTGTATTTTTACTTATGACTATTATATATTACCTTTATAATCAGAAAAAAAAGGAAGCAGCTCATAAATTTTTCTTCTCTAAGCAAAAAAAACTAAGATGATGAGGGGAAAACTGTGGTCTTTAGACATTCATCAAAAAGAAAACTACTACTTATCTGCAGTCAGAAGGGTAATTCATGACTACCTGACGTGCAAAATTTATCAGAACTCTTCACCCTTTGAAGGTACAGCTATCTGAAATAACACTTTCCATTAGCAACTGACATCATCATAGGGTTAATAGCTCAACTACTATCTGCCGCTGTCTCTGTTACAACAAATGTGAAAACTGCAAACTACAAATTAACCAAAAGACACATTTAAACTGAAGTTAAACTTGCAAAATTTAGGTTTCCCAAAGAAGGAGGCACACAAAGTAGCTTTTTACTAGGTTTAAGAAAAATTTTGTAATCATGTTTATATTGCTATCATCAGTTGTATAGAGTTTTGAAGCTTCAGAACAATATTTGAACTCCATATTCCTGCATCCACATTAAGAACAACAATGACTGATGAGTAACCCAAATGCAAACGGAATATACAGATATCTGCATCTTGTTATGCTTCAAAGATTTACACATTCCCACCCTGATCTAATGTTTTCTGGCATACAGCCTTTCTTTTCTCTCCTACCTTCTGCTTTCTTAAATAATACATATAAGTCCTTGACAGGAAATAGACAAAATGAACATTTCTCTAGAAAAGCAACTTGACTTCATACTAAATAACCTAATTTACTCAAAATATTCAATATAAAACAAAAAGAGAAAAAATTCCACCCCCTAGTCCAAACATCAGGCTCCCCCATTGGGGGCATTTTAGTTTATTTATTACACATTTGGGGGCTTATTTGCTATAGCAGCTATGCTATCCTAACTTAATCTTTTTCTATACTTTCAGTCAGAGTATAAATTTTAACAGGATTATGAGTTCTGCTGATACAGAATCAGTATTCCTTTAAGCATCTGGTGTAATTTTTTTCAATTCGGATACCACACACACACACTGTTGTGTAAGGTGTACAACGGGCTGGTTTGGTAAGGGTGTGCATGCGACATGATTACCACTGTGGCATTAGCTGCCGCCTCTGACATGTTACAGAATTATCCCGGCTTTTTCAAGGGGGGAACATTTAAAATGCAGCTTCCTACCGACTTTGAAGCATTTGGTACAGGCTGGATGGAGCATTTTAGAAGGAAAGTGTTCCAAAGAAAAAGAAATATTAATGGGACTTAATTTTTTTAAAAGATAATAAAAAATTAAAGAAAAACCCATATATAAAACCAGAGGAGAGTTCACCAAAGCCACTGTTCTTTAAAACATACATACTTACAGAGTGCTTAAATTCATTCAGTTGCATCTGGAGACCCTGGGCTTTATCAAGCTCCTTTTTCATTTCAGTCAAATTCCGTTTTAATTCTGTGACCTCTATGCGCAGGGAGCGGCGCTCCACTTCCACGGCATGCAGTCTTTGTGTGAACCCAAATATCTGCTTCTGCAGCGAGGCTGTGCTTTTCTGTTTTCAAACAAGAGCGGTGCTACATGAAGTAACGACAGATTCACTAATAAACCAATAGCACAAGTTTACTTGTTATGTGACCAATAGTTTGGCTTGTGTGAAGTGACACCTGAAGAAATAATGCAGAAGGCCAGCAAACAGGGCTGACCATTGTTTAGGCCCCATGCAGCTCTGTTGCAGCACACTTGAAGAGGGCGGTCAGTTCAGAACTCATGCCAGAACTTCGTATTTTCACACTTGGAAACTTATTTGGAAGTAGTTTTATTTATGGTGTTAAATGATCACAAGAAGCCCTGGCCAGAGTGGCTCAGTTGGGTGGAGCATCGTCTATGAACCAAAGGGTCAATTCCCAGTCAAGGCACAGACCCCGGTTGCAGGTTCAGTTCTGGCTGGGGCCCTTACGAAAAGGCAACCAATCGAGGTCTGTCTGTCTGTCTCTCTCCCCCAACATTCTCCCTCTGACCTCCACCTTCATCAGCAATAAAAAAAAAAAATGCTCTTGGGCAAGAATTTTTTTTAAAATCCTATGAAAGATCACATGAAATCTAAAGGAAATCTAGCTATTTTCATGCCCAGCGAATGTAAACCACAAATAAGTCTGTCTCAGAACTAAACTCACAAGTCCTGAAGTCCCCATTTGGCACGATTCATACACACCATAATGGGCACATAGCCTTGCAGTCCGCACTTCAGGGCCAGCGTGTTCACTTTATGGAGGCCACGGGCCAGCCTCTGGACCAGGGAATCCTTCTCCACGTACGTAATGCCCCTGCCGCTGCCGTGCAAAGGCGAACTCCCCATTGCCAAGCCGATTTTATCCATGAGTTTTGCAAAGGAATTCTTGGCGGCACCTGTAAGTAAATGTCCACAGATTCTGGAATTTGGATCTTCAAAGAAAGAAAAAAACACAGAAAAATGTAAATCGTCTCTTGCTCATTTCACAATAGTTCTAATCACAACGCAATTTTCTCAATTGTGTAATTTCCACTCACCTGAAGAGATTCATTCAAAAAGTCCCCTCCCGCATTAATTTTTACTGTGAAAAAGAAATGCAGAAACTATTTTGCCTACAAAACAATATGTCTAAAGAAAATCGACCTGTATTGACAGTGTGTCATTCACACTGACCACTGGGATACTAAAAATCTGTCATCACTTTTCTTCGTTTTAAAACATAATATAAATCCATTTTCTATTTCTAGCCACGGAAGCTTGTTATCTTAATGTTATACTATTTATATTCATAGACAAGAAACTATAATTTGCCTTATTCAAAGGCAATTAAAATGTTACAACTACAATTACTGATTTCCCCACAGGATTTTGGTAATCATCCCTCTCACTTAATGGACTTAAGGTCCCAGCATATCCAGCATGGCCTGTTTACTGCCAGATCCGTCAGGTCTGTAATTAATAATTGTGTTTCATGTTGATAAATAAAATTGTCAGCGCTCTTTCTACTAATTAGTATTCCAGATAACGGTTAATAGGTTTATTTATGCCTTAATAAAAGTCGTGTAATTTAGTTTTCCCTCTGCTAGGCAGGTCTTCATCTGTCATTACTTGTCTTATTATACCATCCGAGTAAATGACAGTCACGGAGAGATTACTGAAATTCAGTAGTACGCCATTTCAAGAGCCTCTGATTTTAGATTTCATTTAAATCTTGTGTTTACATCGAAAGCACAAAAAAAGTGTATTTAACATGTTTTATCCAACAAAAAATGTCTTATAATTCTAAGAATATGTGAAGATGATCAGCCAATGTCTTCTGCATAAACAACTATTTTCACTAAAGCCCTATATTCAAACATTTCAGGCTTTATTTCTTTTTTTAAGCTTGTATTTATTTATTGTTTAGAGAGAAGGGAAGGGAGGGGACAAAGAAGAAGAGAAACACCCACGTGTGAAACAAACACCCATCGGCTGCCTCCCGCACAGACCCCAACCAGGGACCGGGCCTGCCACCCAGGCACGTGTCCTGACTGGGACCTAAGCTGTGACCTTTCAGCCCATGGAGAGACGCCCACCCACTGAGCCACACCAGTCAGGGCAAGCTTTGTTTTATTTCCCTTATTCCTCAATGTAGGAGAGAAAAGTTTCAAAATTTACGTAGCACTCAGAATTTGAAAACCATATTGCTTGGAAGTTATCCATGAAATAGATATTATTCATTGGATAAAAGCACATCTTCCATGCAGAAATTATTTCTAACTGTTATTGAATATACAGCATCTGAGAGTATATGGTAAATATAAGTTTAATCCTATGTACCTCTCAGAAACATACTCTCTGAGAATCCTATGGAGAGAAGACAGATGAGGTATAATTAAAATGCACAGTTCCTTTGTTAACAGATTCCTTAAATAAATCATGAATAAAAAAGAATTTAATAGCATTCTATGCAGTCAACATATAATGCAGAACACTGAGTTAAAAGAGTTATTAAACTACAGCACACATTTAATAGGCCACTGTTAAATAAATAAATAGATAGATAGATAGATAGAGAGTAAATTTATTTTACCTATAACATTCAACATAATAACAACAGTCCAGTGCCTAATATATGTATTTCTCCAACTGGCCTTCAACTCCTTAGCTGTGTCTTTCTTAATCTTAATAAACTCTTTTTATCTTTTCCATGCCAGTCTAGCATATGATTTTTATATTTGTTGGATTATATATATTTCTTTTTTACTTCCATAGAAACTACAACAACGCCGAATACAAGAAGCTATTCAATGCCAAGAGAAAGTAATTATTAT
>VMDR010024336.1:0-15088 GCA_007922815.1 Macrotus californicus | reverse complement strand
AAGCATCCATCTCAAGATGTTAGAAAAAAGAACCATAAAATAAACACAGCAGAAGAAGTAGAAGAAAGATATAAGAGCAGAATTTAATGAAATAGAAACAAGCATAAGCTAGAGAGGACTAACAAAGCCAAATATTGGTTTATTGAAAAGCTAATATAATTGACAAACCTCTGGCAAGACTGCTCTAAAAAAAGAGAGAGAGAGATAAGGCACAAATAACCAATATCAGGAATAAAAAAAAGGCTACCTCTGTAGGTGCTGCAGATATTAAAAAGATAAGTTATTCTGGACAACTTTATGTGAATAATTTAGAAATGTTTAATGAAATTCACAGAAATGTATAATTTACTAAAACTGCCTTTGACCTGAGAGATACACTCAGACTAAGAGACTCTTTCTCAGGGCTAGTTTTAAATTTCCTGAAGAGAATTTAATTGGACTCTCTTTAGTCCAGTGACCACACTAGATACAATCAATTAAGGCCAGAGCGTGAGATCAAATTGTAAAAAACATCTGCCAGGGGTCATAACTGAGGGGAGAGCGAAAAGCAGCATTCTCGAAAAAATGGGCTCATTATTGGGGGCACCATATCCCCAAGGAAACACACAAGTATATAGCACTGAATTTATATCATTAAATTTTACTTGTATATGTTGCCCATCACTAGACTTCTCTACAGCGGTTCTTAGCAGCACGTCTGGAATATGGTGGTTCTTGGTCCATGTTCATGGAATAAATGTTTAATGAATGACTTTAATCTCTTTGAGATTTGAGGTTTTTAACCCTAAAGTGGGAGTAACAATATTTTATGCCTAAAGGTGTGAACTTGGACCCAATAATACTGAGGTTCTTTTTGTTTTTTAATCTATGATTACTTATGAGACTTTCAAGTATATTTTTGTATATGTTTAAGAACAAAAACTTATTCTGTTGAAGTTTTAATTAAAATATTTATTTTTAATTTTTATGCATTTTTCTAGATTTATTAAGGTACACTTGACAAAAATGGTATATAGTAAGGGTATACGCTGTGAAATGATTACCACAGTCAAGTCAATGAACATACCCATCACCTCACACAGTTATTTTGCGTGTGTGGTAAGAACACTGAAGCTCTCTCTTTGCAACTTTCAAGTACGCAATGCAGTGTTGTTAATTGTAGTCACCATGCTGTGCATTAAATCCCCAGAAGACACTCACTTACAACTGAAAGTGTGTACCCTTGACCAACTTCAAGTACATATGGACACAGATATCATTGAGATTGAATGAAACTGGGCAGCTGCACTGCATTGTCACTTCCTGAGCTCTTGAGCCTGTGCCCCGTGCTGGTCCCTGTCTCTGGCCTCTCGTTCCTTGGGCACAGATGTGCTCCCTCTCTCTGAAAAGGGTTGACCTTTCTAGAAGACTAATGTCTTTTTTCCTTTGTGGACGTTCTCTGTTCCCTTGTCCCTTTTGACTAGTTTCTGGAAAGACCTGATTCCTAAATCTCAATAAAGTTCATGGATGTTAAATAAATTCTCTCCAACAGCATCTTTCATAACACAAGTCTGATCATGTCATTTTCCTTTATAAAATGCTTCGTAATATGTACATAAATTTTACTCCATAGACCTGGGTGTTCAGAAAATACCACAATTTTAAAAGTCCAGTTGAATCTAACTGTAAAGCCCTTATTCTGACAGCTGGCTAGAAATCCAATCACGGTATCTCATGGAGGCCCTTCCCTTTCCCTAGACTAGTCCAAGGCACCAGGAAGTTTACACGGTGCCCAGAAAACTGGCAGGTGGCTTCTAAGATTTATTCCATTGTGTCTGCCACTGATAATCCGCATTTGCCAAACCTACATGGTTCTTGAAGCGTAGACACCTCTCCAGCTGTTGTGCCAACTGAGCTACTGCATATTTGCTTAGGAGGGAGCAGCACTGCCCGGATGTCTCCTCTGAGGCACCTCTCTGTGTGCTAGGTCTGGGCCGTCCGGCTTGTGTCTGGCTCTTCCGTGACCTGCCAATACCCTTTCCCTTCCCAGCCAGATGGACTCTCCCTCTTCCTCTCTCCCTTTTCTCAGGCACTCTCCTCCCTCCCCTCCCACTCAGGATGCTGAGCATAATCTTCTCCAAGACATGAGTCTTTGAACCAAAAATAATGCTATTTTTCCAACAGCATCTCTTTTGGGCCCTGCCAGAGCCCCAGGGCAGGGCCAGAGAGAAGCCCCAGCCACCTGCTTGACAGAAGAGTGTTGTGGGCTGAGTACTTAGTTATAAATGGAAAATGAAATTAATAATCACAAAAATCATCCTGCCATACCCTCAAATACTCTTTTTTTTTTACAGTATTGATTTCAACATCCTTAGCTGGACCTATAAAGCCTCATACTCTGGACTCTGTTTTTCTAGTCTTTTTCTTCTCTATATCTCTCAAGCTCTGCAGAACTACTAATAATCCCATCACCCAATTCTTAATCACTTTTATGTTTAAGTGACTATGTTCAAGCTTCTCTCCCTCTCTCTCTCTCTCTCCTCACATCCCCATAGGGAACAACTATTCATTCACCGGCAAAGATTCAACTTGAAGACTGTCCTCTTGGGAGACTTGTCCCGCCTTCCCCCCATGGGAATGACTGCTCTCTTCTATAGATTCCACTTTATTATACTTTTTCATCTAGATGACTGTCTTCCTCTACTATCATATAAATCTTGAAAAGAGCAATCACACCTATCCATTCCTCCATCCCTAAATCTGGCCCTTGTCTGGCTTACGGATGGTGCCCCATAAATAACACAAATAGAGAATCAAGGAAAACCAAAATGAAAAAAAAAATAGAATCAACATGTTTGGACCTACAATGTAGTCACAGAGGCCTTGACCTTGGAGGTGTGTGTGTGTCTGTGTGCATGTTGCGTGGCCAGCTTCAGTGTAGGGTTATTTTATATGTAGGAGGCACATCCTTCCAACAATGTTTATGCCAGGGCCCCCTATTTTTTTCAGTACTTTCTGCCTAAAAATGCTTTCCATTTCTGATCTGGGTGTCCTGTCATTGATTTCTGGGAGTACTATTGGATAGTTCACCACGTGTCTAGGCCAGAGGTCCCAAACCTGCAAACCAGTCCATGAAATATGCGTCAGTCATGTTTTGGTTGCTCAGCAAGCTATCTTTTTTTAAATCTAGGGTTGAATGCTCTTCACATAGTTACATCTATTGCTCAGCTCTTGCAGGCATTGAAATCTGTGTTCCCTAATTTATGCCGGCTCTTCCTATAAACCAGTGAGTCTCTAAATCCTTCCCTGTTCTAGCTAAGAGTTAGTCCACTAGGCAGCTGACCGGTTTACTGTGGTGGGTAACCTGTCAGTGCTTCCGCGTTCAGATGGAAAATGGGGCAGGGAGTAGAGGGAGAGGTGGAGGGGCAAGACGTGAGAGGAAGTAAAGTGGAACCTGTCAGTTCTGCTTCTGCCTTGCAGCCAACCCTCTGTCACTCTGGCATAGGTGTGCGTCACACGGACAGGTTCCCTGTCCAAATGCGGATTTGCTCAGCATTGGGAGAGTCATCTCAGCCTCCATCCCACTTGGGTGGCTTTTAGCTATTCACATACAGTAACTGTTTTAATAAATGAAATTCTGTTTAGTAGATTAAAAAGTGATTATTTTGAGCTTATACTGTGTTGGGCAACATCCTAGAGCTACAGGGATGATAGACAGTGCCCACACCCTTGGGGAACACACAGTCTGGTGGAAAAGGCTGACATGTGGACAGGTCACTATCGGACGATAAGATAGAGCTGATTTTAGAGGCAAGCTACTTAGTCCAATATGGAGATTCAGGGTCTACTTTCCAGAGGAGGTTCTCTTTGTACCAGGAAAAGAAAGGCAGCCAGGGCCCCTCAGGGGGTGGGGTAGTGAAGGGTTTGTCTAGAAGAAAAGATGACAGAGTAGATTATAGAGAACAGAACATGCCGAGAATTTAAACTTTAATCCAAAGTCAACGGGGATCCCTAGAGGTTTTTTTAAGTAGGAAAATGAAGTTAATTAAAGTTGAATTTTAAAAAGTTTGTCTGTTTCTCTAAATAGATGCCCTACTTAAAGTGTACAAAGATGTTTTATTAAACCCAAGATGAAGTATCTGTGAGCACGTGTCTGTCAGTGCTTGTGTAAATGTACACGCATGTGTGCTTTTAGGAAATTCTAGATGTGCCTGTTCTTCCATTGTTTTTGCTTTCTTGCCCCAGACACTGAGATAATGCCATTTGGCCAAAGACAGTCAAAAACTTCCAAAGGAAAATAAAACCTAAGACCCTCAAGTTTCAAGCTGGCAAGTCGATTAGTCCTATGAAAGTTGACCAGGCCCTTCCTCAAATTTGTCCTACCTAGTTCTTTTTATATATTACTTCTCATGCCAATACAGCTTCAACTTTATAAAAAGATTTAGGGTCTGTAATTGTGTTTTTGTCACTATAGTGAAAGGACCTTTATAGATTTTTTAACGAATGCCAGTTCTTACAAATTGATTCTGTGTCTGTTTTCCATTAAGGTGTACGTAAATGGTTAACAAATAGGATCTCAACAAAGAGAAATTACAGGGCTTATTTATAAGAATGTCACATTTTAGCTTCCCTCCAAGCTCTGGTTTTTATCTCCATTGCTCATATTTGTGAGTTTGCTGACATTCTGCCTTTCACAAAACCAAGAATTTAAGCAGTTAAATATTGCTTAAGAGAGAATTTCCCACTGGGTTACTTTTGGTAAATCTGATAATAAATCAGTATGAGTATGTGTGTTTGTAGGCCAGGATATTTCTCCGTGACGGGAAACTAAGGGAAGGGACCTTATTTTATCTTTGTCTCTGAACTCTCCAATGAGGCAAGGCATGTGATTTATCACTTTCATAATTACTGCCAGAGGCTCTTTGCAAATTCTTTTAATATTCTCTGGGTTGGGTACCTTTCTCTAGATTGTAAAAATTTTGAGTAGAATATAACTGTGAGGTTAGCAAAGTTTTTCCTCTTAAGCTATTCTACCCTTCCCTTGGCCCTCATAGGCATCAGCTCTTGCTCCCCGGTTCCCCTTAACTACTCTCATTCCGGTCCTAAGCAGTCTTTGACAATCCAGAGCACATGTTCCCTCCTTTTACTCTCCCAGTTCAAATTGAGGAGTCAGTTGGTTGGAAAATGTATTCCCACTAACCTATTAATGGCTAGAGATGTTATATATTATTCCTCCTAGAGATATTTGCATTTTTTACTATGACTGGGTTGCCCTCAGTGAAATAAATAATTTGCAAAGATTGTGGTAAGCTAATTTATATTCTGAAGCATTCTATTTTCATTCCTTCATTTGACAAATAGCTAGAATATTAAGTTACAACTGTGACAAAGGCACTTTGCTAAGAGCTGAAGGATACAGATGGAACAGCCATAGTTCCTGTTTTTAAGCAGCTTATAGTTGAATAAGCACAAAAGCTTTTCAGACTAAAGGTACCAGGCTAGTAGGGATCTCAGTTACTGCTGAAGCTGATGTCGGGAGAAAAGCCTGAACTTCATAGGTGCTCAATAGCTTGTTGAGGATTAAATATGTAACTGAGAGATGAAGACACCAGAGACAAGTGAGGCTGCTGATTATTCTGCAACCTTGCAGGGAGGGGTGGCAGCAGGGTGGGAAAGAATCTATTTTAGAACTAGAAGTTTAGTAGAAACCCTGTAAAGGCAAACACACCTTTGATTACCTGTCACTGCCCAAAAGCAAGGGAGGAAATACTATGCATAAGAAAAAACCAAAAAGTCAAAGGCTACAGCTGGAAGATGGGAAGCCAAGTCTACTGAGGTCTTTAAAACCACAACTGGAAGCTCTGGAGTTTTGGCTAAGAGCCAAGACGAGGATCCTAAGAACACCAAACTCAAGGTCATCAGGATGGGAGTAAACTGATGAAAAAAACATTAATGTTGAGTAAGACAGATTATTAAGATACAGCTGACTTTTTAATTTCTATTAAAATATTAGCATTCATATTGTTAATGAAAAATGACACAGCAACTGAAATCATGTATAACATTATGATTTAAAGTACATACACGCATAGAATCATTTAGAAGGAAATACATCAAATATCAACTAACAGTGGTTATCCCTAGGAGGTAGGATTATAAGTGACTTTAATTCTCTTTATTTTAAATAATGGTGTTTAAATAATGAATTATTTAATAATGTTTAAATAATGAATGTTTATTGCCAGAAAATGTTGTTTTAAAAAAGCAGTAATTATTTCATATAGCTTAAACACTTTAGTGACAAGGCATATGGCGGTATGTGGGTAGGTGTGAAATGAATGTGGAAAATTCCGGATAATTCTGGGCATTAGATGATACTTGAAAAGAAATATGCATCCTAAACACACTGAAGATAAACACCTTGCTTTCAGGTAGGAAACTCCACTTCTGACCTGGAAGTGTAATTATTTCATTTTTGCTTTCATCTGATTAAAAGACAAATTAAAAACCAAAATACCTAAACAACACCTCTTAGGGATGAATAAGCAGCAAATGTCCCATTCCCTGAAAGGCTCTTGGATGGGGGAGGCCAGCCGTGGTGGGGCTGGGGAATGAGGAGAGGAGAGAATGAGGGGAATGGACCCAAAGCGCTGGGACTGTGGTAACTGTAATTTGAACACTACTCTATCCTTGCCTTCCCTGAGTCAAGACAAGAATTAGAGCCATATATGATGAGGTCTGGGCAGAAAAAGTCCAGCCATTGTTAACATAAAAAGAACTGTTTGTGCAACATCAGTGTAACCTGTCAGCTAAGGGGAGTGGACTGGAATGTGAAATGTGTGAACGATGACAACGTCACTGTCCTAGTCAGTGGGGGCCATAGACATTCTCAAGTGAGCATGTACTGTGTGGCTGTCACATTCTCAGTGACAGAGAGAGTAGAGCCATGAACCAGCATCAAATACTGCGTGAAGCCTGAACATTCCTCTACGAAAACTACTCAGATGATTCAGGAAGCCTTTGGGAACAATGCAATGAGCTCACAGTACAAACAACGGTGTGGCACACGTGCTTCAAAGATGGTCAACAATCTATTGAAAGTGATCCATGTTCTGGAAGGCCTGCAACAAGCAGAGCATCTGAGAATGTTGAACGTGTATGGGCTGCAATCAACAAAGATCAGCAACTGACAGTGCAAGAACTAGAAGCTGATCTGGGGATTCCAAAAACTACTGTGTCCAAGATTTTGACACAGGATCTTGGCATGAAACGTGTTGTGGCAAAATTTGTTTTGTGGCTTCTGCTACCAGAACAGAAGGAACATTGTGCTGCAATCGCTAATGACTTGATTCAAACCACTACCAATGAACCAGGTTTCCTCAGGAAGATCATAACTTTGAAGAGGACTGAGGCATCGTTGTCCTGTGTACAATGTTTCTTGTATCTTCTTCAATAAATGTCTATATTTTTCTTGTTACATGACTGGATACTTTTTGGACAGGCCTTCATATGTGTTTTATATAAGTAACTCAAGCTGTATTTAGGATGTCACAAATGTATAGAGATTTGTGGATGGTATTTATCCTTTTCTGTGGAAATCACAGTATGTTAAAAATTCCTTTGTGATGTACACAAAAAATGTAAACAATGACTATAACTTTAGGAACAGCAGATTTTTAGATGATTTTTTTCTTCTTTTGCTCGTCTGTAGGTTTTGCTTTTCAATTTTATTTTTAATATGAGCATATATTATTTGTACAACAACAAAAATAAAGGATAATGCTCAACTGGATCAAAATTAACAAGAACAAAACAAATATGTGTAAGTAGAGAAGAGACTACAATAACATATACCTACTATTCCTAGTGGTTGTCTTTGGGACAGACTATAAACAATGGGTAGGTTTCCACTCAACTCTACTCTGACTGTTCTCTAAACTTTCTAAAATGGGCATGGAAAAACAAGACATTGATTGTTATCTCACTCTGTAAAAAACAAAAGTGCATACACATATAATGTATACTTTTTGCAGGGAAATTTTTTTTTAACTTTATTTATTTTTAGAGAGAGGGGAAGGGAGGGAGAAAAGAAGGTAGAGAAACATCAATGTGTGGTTGCCTCTCATGTGGCCCCCACTGGGGACCTGGCCCACAACCCAGGCATGTGCCCTGGCCAGGAATTGAACCAGTGACACTTTGAGTCGCAGCCCATGCTCAATCCACTGAGCTACACCAGCCAGGGCTGCAGGGAAATATTTAGAACCATACATACTAAACTTAAACAGTGAATTTTTGTGGAAAGATGTATTAGAAACAAAAAGAAAGTTGCTTTTTTGTTAGTGTGAATATACTGTTTGATCTTTTTGCAACAGATGAGATTACTTTAGTAATTTTTATAAGAACAACAGAAATGCACCCCTATGTTCACTGCATCATTATTCATAGTGGCCAAGACTTGGAAACAAAGTGTCATTCACTAGATAATTGATAAAGAAAATGTGAAATATATATATATAGAGAGAGAGAGAGTCTGGAAAGTATCTACCCATGTATTATGAAAATAGAGAAATTTATTGAAGAAGATACAAGAAACATTGTACATAGGACAATGACACTTTAGTCTTCTTCAAAGTAGGCACCTTGGGACCTCTCCCAATTGCCATCAGCAGTCCTGTTGTATTTTCCTGAATCACATCAATGGTCTGAAATCTCTTCCCTTTCCAAGATGATTTTAATTTGGGGGAAAGCCAGAAGTCACAGGGTGCCAAATCTGGGCTGTAGGGGGACTGAATCACATGGGTGAGTTAATGTTTCACCAAAAAACTCTGCATGAGACATGATGCATGAGTGGGTGCTTTATCGTGATGCAGCTGCCAATCACCAGTTGCCCAGAGCTGTGACCTTCTGAATCACCTGAATAGTTTCTACAGAGGAATGTTCAAGCTTAACACAAAACTTGATGTTGATTTGTTGCTCTACTTGCACAGTCATTTTGAATGCGATGACCATGCAGTGCACATGCTCACTCAGTGATGTCTACCACCCCACTGACTAGTACAGTGAAGTCATCATTGTTCACACATGCGCATTCCAGTCCACTCTCCTTGGCTGCCAGGTTACATCAATATCACACAAACTGTTCTCATAATATTAACAATGGTTGGACTTTTTCTGGACAGACCTTGGTGCATATCTCCATATGCAATGGAATATTATTCAACCACAAGAAAAGGTGAAATATTGCCGTCTGCATCAACATGGATAGATCTTGAGAATATCATGCTAAGCAAAATGTTAGTCAGAAAAAGTTAAGAATCACATATGATTTTACTTATATGTGAGATATAACACTGAAAGCAACAAATGAACAAACAATAAAAATAAACAAAAACTCATAGACACAGACAACCATATGGTATTTACTAGGGGTGGGGATAGTAAAGGATAAAGGGGGTAAAATGTATGGTGACAGAAGAAGATTTGACTCTGGGTGGTGGGCATACAATGCAATATACACACCATGTATCAAAG
This sequence comes from Macrotus californicus, assembly GCA_007922815.1. Classification (NCBI taxonomy): domain Eukaryota; kingdom Metazoa; phylum Chordata; class Mammalia; order Chiroptera; family Phyllostomidae; genus Macrotus; species Macrotus californicus. The sequence continues at coordinate 5,578 of VMDR010024336.1, read as the reverse complement.
AATTACAATTATTAAACCTATTAATATTATTAACCGGTGTCACCCCAACAAATTTAATTTTTTAAAAAATGACTACTACATACAGCTAAGGAGGTCCAAAATTAAAAAGTATGAAAACACCAAGGGATAGCTACGTTATCATTTGCTGCTTCTCAGCTCCAAATCCACCCTCATTACCTGCTCCATGATAACATAGCTTCACCCTGCAAGCATTTCTCTTTTACAGCTGCATGAGGTTCAGCCCTATCCGCAGAGGATGCTTGCTCATCCTGCCCATCAGCCTTAGTCCACTTGCACCTCAGAGAAGTGTTTTCTACTTGCTCAAGGACTGCCAAGTAGAAGACCCTTCTCCAAGAAATCTGAGGGGATGGGGTTAGGAGGATGGGTAAAAAACGTGAAGGGATTAAGAAGTACAAATTGGTAGTCACAAAATAGTCATGGGGATGTGAGGTACAGCAGAGGAAATCCAGTCAATAGTACTGTGGTAACTTTCTGTGGTGCCAGGTGGGGACTTGAAGTATCAGGAGATCACTTTGTAAATTATTTGTCTAAACATGACACTGTCCACCTGAAACTAATACAAAATAATAGTGAATGTCAACTGTAATTGGAAAACAAAATTAAAAGAAAAAAGAAGGAAATTGCAAACGCACAAGAGAAGTTAGACAAGCTCAGATCAGTCTCCCTGGCTTCTTCGCACTCTTTCCCACGTGTAGGTGCGTGACCTACAGAGGGAGTCTGTCCAGTTGTATGTATAGCTCTGCTGTTTCAGCTTTGGCTCTCGCTCAGGTTCTCCGCCCTTCAAACCATTGCAGATGCATTTTTAAAAATAAATATTTATTTTTCCAGGAAATTCTCCCCACTTTTGCATTGTATTTAAAAGTCTAGAAGCCAGTAAGAGCTAATTTGGAATGTTAGATTTCTCTTCAATTTATATTATCTATTACCTAGTAGGTGGGAACTATTAATATTCAAAAGTTATCAGTTTGGCTTACATGTTTGTTTTTGAAAACAAGACTGATGGGTGAATAGCACCGTTTACCTCATTTACCTCTTACCGCCTTCTGTCCCACATGTAGAACAGGAGGAAAACCTAGAGTTCGACAGTTTTATAATCCAAGCCCTGGCAAATTCTGCATAGCATTTCTGTTATTGGCTTTTAAAACGTAGGATTCTGTTCTTTAAGGCACTGAGGAAAAGAAGTTCACAGCACTGTCCTGATGGAGTCGTAACGTCCAGTTGTGTGGATCGGGCAGTGCACAGAGGTGCCACGTGCCTGCCGTGTTGTGCCCACTCCGAGGGGATGCTGGCCTCTGACTTACACAAGGCTGGACACCAGCAGCCCTGAGGGTCAGCAGCTGGCCAGGGGTCGGCAAGCCCCTGGAGCCCTATAATTGATAAGGAAAGCGCTCTTCTCGCTCTCTCTGGCCTTCATTAGTGCTCATTTTGTCAGTCTCTTTTCCTATTTCCCCTCCCCTTTTTCCTTTCGCCTACCCCAAATTCTTTCTGTTATGGGTTGAGTTGTATCCACCCTGCCCCTTACTACAAATATATATACATTGGAGTCTTAACTCCCAGTACCTCAGAGTGTGACCTTATTTGGAGAGAGGGTCTTTCAGAGGGAATTCAGTTATAATGAGGTCATTAGGGTGGGCCCCAGTCCAATACGCCTGGTGTTCTTATAGAAGCAGAAATTTGAACCCAAGGAAGATGATGTAAAGACTCAAGAACACCATCTCCAAGCCAAGGAATGCCCGAGGCTACCGGAGCTAGGAGAGAGGTCTGGAACAGAGCCTTCCCTCACAGCCCTCAGGAGGGGCCAGCCCCCAGACAACCTGATGGCAGACCTCGAGCCTCCAGCAGCATGAGACAGTGAGCTCCTGTAGTTCAACCACCAGGTTTGTGGTGCTTTGTTCCGCCAGCTCTAGGAAACTCACACACCCACCCTACCCCCAAGTTCTCCATTTCACTCGCGCCATGCCTTTTTAAAACTCCCTTTCTCTGACCATTCTTGCCCCAAGTACTATCTTTATTTCACTTCTCTGCTTCGGTGGCATTGGCTGGTCAAACAGGTGGTCCACTGAAATAATTCAGGCCCCACGGCATCTCCAAAGAAAAGTCCTTCGAGGGCCCTGTGTTTGTCAGTGTATTTTTGGAAAATTTACACTTTAAGCTCTACCAGAGCCAGTGTGTCTACTCTATTTCTACAATTTTGACTCCATGCGGTACCTAGTACACGACCAAAGTCACACTTGGACAAGTACTTTCTAAGTATGAGCTGGGTGCACACAGAACATTGTTTTCATCAAACAGAACTGAATTCTGTACTCTACACATAATTATCAATTACTGGCCATAGTCTGATAATCAGGCACCTCCATGCTGTTTGCTTTACTTCTGCTCACTTAATAATTAAATAGGCTTTTCCACAAAGATAGGAATTGTTTTTGTCTTGGCAGTAATAATTGCGTATAAGATTGCTCTGATGTGGAAACCTGTCAAGAATATAGATGGAAGAAATCCAAAGCAACGTACCAGGCAACCTCAGAAGCAGTCCTCAAGAAGTGCTGCGTTCTGACTTACCAATCTTAGATCCTAAAAGCTGAATTCCCAGGCAGGATTAAACTTCGATTCTCCAAGGACCCAGATGATAAGCTTAACCCTGTTTGTTGTTGGTTTGTTTTCTCCCCAGGGGGGTGGAGGCGGGGCGGGGGGGGGGGGGCAACAACGAAGAACATCAGTGGGCTGTTTTCTCTGAAAATTATGTAGAGTTTCCTGACACCCTGCAATTTGTTCAGCCTTTATTCTGAAGGTCATTCGCGCTCCATTGCCAAAGGTTTGGTAGGAATTTTAAACATTTCAAGCCAGATTCCTCCAACACACAACACTATCATATACAGTACATAGATCTGCTGTCTGTCATCTCAGAGCTTCCTGCCAAATGCCATCCATGTGATGGCATTGCTGTCATACTTTCTCTAGACAATTAATTATGATGAATCCTGGCAGTGAGCGTTCACATCATATTGCTGGTACATGAACTATTTTGGATGAACTCCTGAGTTACATTTCCACTCAGCAAGCCGACCTCACACTGTTGAACAAACTGTGTGTGATCATAAGTTGAGCTCCAATGTTTACTTCCCACTGAACACCTGTGGGAAGGCGGGACTTCAGAATCGGGCAGACCCGGGCTCTGGGTCATAGTCTCTAGTTACTTAAGCTCTCTGAGCCCCAAATTTCTCTTCTGTGTCACTGAGGAGGATGAGGATGCTCTACAGAATTACACTGTTTTCTAAAGTGGGCAGATCACAGCAAGGGAAAGACCTTCATCTCAGGGCTTCTGTAGGTCCTCTGTGCTGCTACAGAAACCAACGGCTCTTTTGTTTGGATGGTTTCTAGTGTGTAGCGGCACCAAAAGTGTTGTTCGCAGACCAGCGGTGCCAGCATCTCCTGAGAACCTGTAAGAAATGCAACTTCTCACCCACATCTACAGACTCAAAATCCACCATCACAAAAGGCAGGGTGTTGGTTTCTGGAAAGTAGTTCATTTATTTTCCTGGCTTATTGAACTGAAAGTCCTAGCCAGTGCAATGTCAAACGGTAGCGACCATAACCGTTCCTTTACTGCTTTTGATTTGAAGGGAAAGCACTCAACATTTTACCAGTAAGCATGGCATCTGTTAGGTGGTGTTTTTATAGATACTCTTTCCCTGAATCAGATAGTTCCATTTTTACTACTAGTAGGCTAAGAAAATTTTTTAAATCATAATGATATTACATTTTGTTGTCATCTTTTTCTTTATCTATTGACATGATTATTTGGCTTTCTCCTCCATTAACATCTGATGTGGTGACTTATATTAATTGGTGTTCTAAGCTGATTTTTAAAGTCACCTTGCATTCCTAGAGTAAACCCCATTTGGTCCTAATGTGTTATCCTTTTCACCTATTACTATATTAAGTAATATATTTGGTAATATTTTGTTTAGGACTTTTGCATCAACATTAATGAGAGATATTGGCCTATAGTTTTCCATCTTTACTGTCTTTGTGAAGTTTTAGAAGGGGGTTATGTTAGCTCATAAAAAGTGAATTGTGTGCAGCAAAGACATGTCCTGTTTATACCATACCATTTCTACATCCTCTACATAAGAGTCTGTTTCTGAGCCTCCCTTGCGGTTTCAGTGGCCTATAGAAACCGGAGTGAAAAAGACACGTACTTCTGGTTTAAGGCAGTTGAGAGTGGCTGTGCCTCACCCATATTTTCTCCCACAGGCCACTCACAGACAGGGCTGCTCAACCCACGGCCTGTGGGCCACTCACGGCCCAGGATGGCTATGTGTGCAGCCCAGCACAAAACCGTAAATTTACTTACAAGCTTTTTTTGCTCAACAGTTTTTGTTAGTTTTGTGTACTTAATGTGTGACCCAAGACAAATCTTCTTCCAGTGTGGCCCAGAGATGCCAGAAGTTTGGACACCCCTGTATAGTATCATTACGAGATGGAGGAGGGCGATCACATACCATTAATTACCCCTATAAATAGGATATGTTCCTTCTTTTTTTATTTTCTAGCAAAACTTGTGTAAATTTTAGTTTTTTTTAGATTTGTGGTAGAGCTCACCAATGGTTTTATTTGAAGATTTATTACTTCCGTCCAGTTTCAGGAGTGGTTGTAAGACTGTTCAGTTATGATAATTTATATTATTAAAGGATTTAATTTTTTAATAAAAGTTTCCAATTTATTTATATGAAGAAGTATTTATAATACCACCTTATCACATTTTAAAATATCAGCGACATCTGCAGAACATTGAACTTGTTCTCCTGATACTCCTTATTTGCATCTCCTTTTCTGTCTGTGATCAATTTTGCCTGGAGTTTCTCAGTCCTGACAAAGAAAAATCTTCTGACTTTGTGAATTCTCCTTTGTGTGTGTCTTCTTTTTAAGCAACTTTCTGATCTCTTCATTTCTTTCCTTTCTTTGAGTTTTTGCCTCCTATTCTGACTTCATACAAATGCTGAACTTATTAATTTGAAGCCTTAATTTGTTTCTAATATACATATTTACAGTTATATATTTCCAAATACTGCTGCTATGTCTGTTCCCTTACAGATAGGAAAATAGGAAATAAAGTCATTTTCATTGTTCAATTAGAAATGCTTTTAAATTTTTTTTTATAATCAGTTCTCTGACCTATAGATTATTTGGATGTAGAGTTCTTAATTTCTAAATTAATAAGGATTTTCTAGTTATCTTTGTGCTATGAACTTCTAAATTAATTGCCATGTGTCATATAGAACATGGTGTATATCAATTCATCATAAAATTTGCCTTGTTGTCCAGAACACGGTAAACAGCTATAAAAAATCCATGTGTACTTTAAAAGAAAGTACATTTTGCATTTACTGGTTAGTGTTCCATATAACTTCAGTAAATCAAATTTGATAATCTTTTAATCAAATTTGTTTAAATCTTTTATATCATCACTGTTGGTTCCCTGTGCATTTTTCTTCATTTCCCTTATTGTATCCTTCATTTGTTCATCTAATTTGCAACCAAATTCCACCAAGTC
>VMDR010024335.1:0-15093 GCA_007922815.1 Macrotus californicus | reverse complement strand
TTTAAAGAAAAAGACCCTTCCCCCACTGTCCTTTTTTTTTAAAAGCCTATTTTCCTCCAATGGCAAAGTCTAGCATATTAATTGTTCTTATCCTTTGCTTTTGCAACAAAAGTGAGCTTAAACTGCAGTCCTAACACATAAGTTGCTAGTAACAAAAGCCAATATATCATAGTCTAAATTATGAATCTGGAGCAGAATTGATACCCACCTACATTTTACATAATTTTAGATGGGAAAGTCCATCTAAAGAGCATCATGGGGTCACCACTTGTAACTTATAAAAGTGGGTTATGTATTTTCTGAGTGGGTTACAGGCCAGAAATGTGGAATATTCCACAGAATTAATTGTCTTTAACAAGAGAGGCTGACATTTCTGATTTCCTCTGGCTCCTTGTTCTGGAATATATATCCTCAAGCTGCATGCGGAAATAACGAAGTGATTGGTAAAAAATGAGATCAGTGGCCTTTCTAGCAGAAAGAATAGCATTCTAATTCAACAGCAACCAAGTTGGGTCTTTAGTACAGAGACTTTTATGCTGTGATTAATTTATTAAGGCATCTAGCAAAATTGGAAATAACTCATTTCTCCCATCAAACTTCCAGCTACAAAATCTGTCCTCTACTTCTCCCCCTGCAAGAGAGGTTGATTGTTGTCCTCAGCAAAGGTCACATCAAATAAGTAGGTTAAACAGGGACACGGGGCGTCTGTAGTCGGTGTGATTTATGTGTAACCCATTCTTTCCGTCACCTTCCAACGTGGAGAATCGTTCTCTAGCAGGAAGGTACTAAGTGATAATAATTTGGATATGTAAGTAAATGGACACTTTTATTGCTAAATATACTTTAAATCCATTATTGGGTTGGTTGTTTCAGCATTAGTACTTACTATGAGCATCAGGAAATGAAATAGATAAAAACCTCTGTTCTTCTGGAGCTTACATTCCAGGGATGGGAATAATAAGCAACAAACACAATAAATAAAAGTTACATAGTATTCACAGATTGGGGGAAAAATAGGTTTACAGTTGTTCATATGGAAAATAATACAAAAATTAACTTTAAAAAAGACAAGAAAAAAGTCTGTTTTGCCTACTCACAACTGTAAACCTCCCCTTGGCCCACCCTGGATGTTATATAATTATATAAGCATTATATAGTTTGTTAAAAGATATTAAGTTTTCTGAAAAAAAACAAGTTTTGTGCATGACGGAAGGTGGCTTGTAACTGTAAGTGGGGTATTCATAAAGGCTCCCTTGAGAAGAGGCTATTTGTGCATTAACTTGGGGAGATCGGGAAGTGAGCCATGTAGATATCTGAGGAAAGTTCCTCTGAGCAAAGACAGGAGGGAGGACAGATACACTGATGTGTGACATTATTGAGGAAGTAAGGGGACATATTTAGGGAAGTAAGATTTAGGCTGCTGTACCAAATCTTAGAAAGAGTCTTAAGAATGTGAAGAAAGTGAGTTATATAACCAGGATACACAGATTTTTTTTCTGTCCAAGTCCATTGCTTATTTTGCTCTGTTCTTTGATTGGGCCGTGTCCTGATAAATTCCTTTGGCTCACAATGTGTTGTACTCTCCTGAATGAAGGGAAAGTGGAGCAACCAAGATCACATCAAATTTTGTATCTGCCTTAGCAGTTCAGGGGGAAAAAAACTTGAGCAGAGGAAACAGTTTCCCCAACTTGTGATTTTGATACAGGCTGGTTAACATTCCAAGATTAGCTGTAGGTAACCCTTCTGTCCACTTCTGGCACTAGAGTGGTCAGTACCAGCTGCATCCCACCAGAAGACACCCCTGCAATGCCAGTTTCTTACCAGAAAATGGCTATCTATCCCAGTACTAAAGATTACCTAGAGACTTGAGGTGTAACTTACATAAAGGAATGCTTATTTGGTCAGCTGTGTTCAAGGACAAAAACGCACATTCGTGATCATCAGAAGATGTGCAAACGCCAACTCCAGCACACAAGTCACACTGTGTCTCTGGAATCTTCCATTATTACAGGAAGTCAGCGGACCGAGATCCTCTGACCGGTTTGATTATTTTCGAAAACCCAGAGTGCTAACTTACATTCTTAGTTCATATAGCACTTTTTAAGATTAACCAAGAAGAGGGTATTAAATGACATTGAACTTTGCAAAAATTCCCCTGGAGTCAGTGTTCAAATATTATGACTGGCATTGAAATCAAAACTTCACCTCTCTACCAACAGTGAACTTTCTCCCAACCCCCAGGTGGAGCAGATACGGTCTCGTTGCATGGCCAAGCTTATCTCGTGTACTCCAGGTAGTCCAATAAGTAGGCCGTCCCTCTGCTCAGCCTTGAGCCTCAACTCCAGCTCTACCTTACCTAAGCTTTGTCCCTTCCTTGACTCTGTGTGAGTAACTCTGCTGGCGTGTATGTGGCTCCATCAAAACCTCCACAGTGGTTCCCACTTCCCAACCCAGACTTCACTCTTAGGTTTTGCTGGAAGGAAAGAGAGGAAAAAAGGAATGAACCTGTTAAGCTTTTTCCCAGTTATCTTTTTTGTGCATCTTGTTCTTTTTCCCCCCTCTGGCTTGAGATGCTTCTAATTTTAGGAGAGAAAACCTTTTAGGAACTGGTTCCATGAAATTTACTGGAAGAGTTGGAATTTATGAAGAAGGAAATAGAGTGATGGGGAATGCTCTTTTTAAAAAATTGCTATCTGATTTGAAAAAAGGAACAAAGTCTTGTTCTCCACTCTTTTAAACACTTTCAAATCTTTTTGAAATTATCTGTGATATTTCTCTAGGAATGAGATTTTTTTTTTAAATCAATGTAGCCTCTCACATACCCCCAACTGGAGCCCTGGCCCACAACCCAGGCATGTGCCCTGACCAGGAATCGAACTGGCGACCCTTTGGTCTTCAGGCTGGTGCACAATCCACTGAGCCACACCAGCCAGGGCAATGCAGTACTTTTAAGACTCCCAGTTTATCCAGTACAATTACATTGTTTTCCGAAGTGGTTTTTAGATTGCTGTAGAACAATGCAGCCCCAAATGTTTACAGCCACCTTTTCAAAGCTGTATTCAGATACCAAGTTTAGAAACACCCACTTATTCTATCAGGAGTTTTATCTTGGCCAGATACCAACATGCATGTTTCAAAGAACACACCATCAGCAGAGACTTTAATTATGAAGCTGTATTATTTTTGAATGTCTGTTCTATCCTTGTTGTGTTCCCGTATCCTTTTGATTACAATAATGTGTAAATCCTCATTTCAGTGAATTCAGAGAATAGACATTTAGGGGGTAATAGTGAATGCACTAACTGCTCTGTAACATGTAATTATGTAGACACAATTCCATCCTTTTGGTCTTGCATCAAAAGCTGATGAGAGGCAAATTCAGTAGAGGAAGTCTGAGTTCTTGAGTGACAGATCTATTATTTACACTGTGATAATGTCGAATACTTCTTCCAAACTAACATAAATGCTTTATTTTAACTGAAAGAGAACACTGCCTATTTAATGCAGTGACCCAATAGTTTAATGATGTTGAGTCCTCCAGAGTTTTCATTTTTAAAGACAGAGAATGTCAGGTTTGGAAAGATATCAAGGATAGAAGAAAATCCTAACTAATGCAAGAACAGTCACTAAAGAAGGTAACCTGGCTTTTCCATCAACACATTAAAAATTGTGCCCCGTGAAATTCACAACGGAAGTTACTCCCAGGACCTTCTTTCTTCGCCTTTTGACTTTAGTGTTCTAACAGCACCAGGGAGGGAGAGGCTAGTTTGACTCCAGAAACTTGTGCAATTTGATTGGGCTTATGTCATTTATGTAGATGTTCCCATTGTGGAACTAAGTTACGTTTAATTTCGCGTTAAAGAAAAGTGAATATGATTTTGTTATTGTTTGAATTTGCTGTTCCCTCTACCTAGAAGAGAACTTCCTCAGAACTTTGTGCTGCTGGCTCCTTTGTATCATTCAGATCTTTGTTGGAATGATACTTTTTCAGAAGCATATCACCCCCACATACAGACTAATATACAGTATACGTTCTGTTGCCTTGTTTTATTTTCTACGTTTCATCATCTCTACCTGAAATTATCTCTATCTGAAATTTAATTATGTACTATTTAGTTATCTATTTATTGCTTGTTTTTTCCCATTATTTCTCCCATTATCAGTTTTATTCACTGCGTGTCCCTAGAACTTATGTGCTCAATAATGATATTGAATAAAATAGTTAACAAGAAGACCCAAGTAAGCCAACATGTGTTCCAATCAATTTAACTTTAGGGAAAGATTGTTAACCATTAGCTTAGAGATAATGTCACTGGTTTGAACATTTCCTGTTTCAAATGCTACATATATCTTAAATGCCCTCCCAAATATAATTACGATTTCAGAATGAGTTGTCTATTTTACATCAGCTTTCGTTTATTCAGCAATGGCCAAACTACCAAGTGACTTTCAAACTACTAGCCACATAGTTTTTTGGTTAAATTCTCTGTGGCTAAAGATTTTAAATAGTTTCTAAAAGAACTATATTGGGCAGTTCTTCCATCTATGAGAGGAGGATTTTCTCTGTATCCATGAACAATTCACTAGTTTTTGTTTTGGGTTTATAAAGTCAGTGACATTGACAGTTTTCAAGGCCTTTTTCCTCTTCTCTGATAAGAACACCTGGCCTAAGGTAGACATGCCAGGGTGGCCACCAAAGTACCCTTAATCATTCAATAATCTGCTTGGATTCCGTACTACCAAATAAGTATGGATCCAAACTGAATTATACCCATAATTTCAGCCTCTTGCTGGGGCAACTTGGGAACTCATTAAGGAAACATAAGCAAATTGAGTTATTTCTCCCTGAAAGACGGTGGCATGGTTGTGCTGAAAGGGTAGTTATATTCAGTGATAGAGAATTGGTGACAGTGCCACTAGCCACAAGAAGACACCAGCTTGTATCCCCAGCTCCAGGTACTTTTATCATTTGTAACCATGCTACGTTTGAGTGGATGTTCAACTGCCAATAAATAACATAAAGACAAAATAAGTACCCTGTTTCAGAGTTGCATCTTCCTGATTCTTTCCTAGGCCAAGAACACTACTCCTGAGACACGTGTTTCTAAAAGTCACAGCTATCTTTTCCTGGATCCCACATCTCTTTCTTGCGTGAAACTGCCATTTGACATTCCAAGGTCATTTGTCTGAGGAGTAGCTGATAAGGGGTAAAAGCAGATAAAGCAGGAGGCTTTGGCCTAGAAAGAGTGAAAGCAGGAATCTCAGTTCTTGCCTGACATCTTTTTTAATGTTAGGAATAATTAGCAATAATGCAACACAATATGTTATTATAATATTGTGTATTATTGCTGTTATTCTTTTAGCTTTGTGAAAAAGTAACCATTTTAGTTGTTCAGTTACAGAGAATATTTCTTGCTTCACAGCATAGTGTTGAGCTGAGCTTCCTGCTGCTCCATGAGGAGTTGACAGGGCTAATGTATTTACATTTTCTATTTTTGGATTATAGTTCAAAGGAAATAATTGTGTTGAATCATACATTATAGCCCATAAGTGATTGTTTCAGTGTCTGTAATCAGAGCTCCAGACACTGGTATCAAGGCACAGGACATGATGCCTAGCAAATCACTTGACTATTTGCCCTGAGTGAGTGAACTTATCATTTTGATGTTACTTTCTTGCTGTCCACTTTTCTACGTTTTTACCATATATAATTGAAATACTTTCCATTTTGGTTTGCAATTATAAAATGAATTCTTGAAAATGTATCCAGAAATTGATATCATTATAAGTTAATGTCGGAACGGACACGAGTTTAATAATAACAATACTGTAAGACGCTCTTATGCAGGGAATAGAGATTAGCTTTGCAAACTCATAAAAGTAGGACGAATTCACTTGAAGGAAGTGTTTTTCCCAATTATATTTGCTTTTTACTAAAAAATTAACTCTTCTTCCTCTGATTCTTTAAGTATTCTGTTTTTCAGTAGGATAAGCTAACTTCATATAGAATAAGAACAAATTAAGTTTTAGACACAGAGTTGACAAAACTTGAGCAAACTCGGAAACTAGATTGGTGATTGCTTAAAGCAGATATATCCTGTAGTTATAGTGAAGTTTCCAATACTTAAAGCTGATAAAACATATCATATTTCTGAAGTCCTGAGTGAATGCAAGAACTAGATCAGCCTTAGCACACACGGTGAGTTTAGTTCCCCTAGCCTGCAGGGATGTCCAACCTGTGGTCCATGGGCCACATGTGGCTCAGGATGGCTATGAAAGCGGCCCAACACAAAATCGTAAATTTACTTACATTATGAGATTTTTGTGTGATTATGTGTTGCAGTGTGTTTACTGTGTGGCCTAAGACAACTCTTCTTCTTCCAGTGTGGTCCAGGGATGCCAAAAGGTCAGACGCCCCTGTGGCCTAGAGAATTTTAGGGCTACAAAATGATGAGCTGTGTGTGCGTTTGCCAGTGTAGAACTTTCTAATTCTGACTCCATGTTCTTGCAGAAACCAGGGGAAAGCAACTGGTTTTCAGTATGACAGCTAGGGAAGCATTGATGGGAAATCAAACACACTTTTCCCCTTTAAACTAGTCAATAGACATGGAAAGAAATGCATGGAGAATAAAAATAATTAAAACCGCAAGACAGATCTGTCAATTCTCCTCCACCAAGGTCAGATAAAAATAAAATGAAATTGAACGAGGAAAGTCTACTGATACAGTTTTGAGTTTAAAAGATAATATTTACATCCCTGCACATGTGGTGGCGTCTGCAGTTAGTTACAGGTTGCTGAGCCTGGAACAGCAAGTTACTAGACTGTCAAAGAGAAGAATAACCATGAGATGAGACGGCAGATACATCAGCAACTATTGGGATTGGAAACAAGGAATGAGCATTACCTCTTACCTTCTAGGATGCTGTAAACCTCTAAATTGTAAAAGAGAAAAACTTCATTGTGACAGTGTAGATCGCAGGTGGCAAACACAAGGCCCATGGGCCAAATCCAGCCCTCTGCCTTGTTTTATCCGGCCCAGCACCTGGTTTCTACCTGGTGGCAGCACCGAGCTCCTTGCCCCTAGTTAAGGAGTAGTTACATTTACACAGTCCTAAAATTACATTCGGCCTTTGAAGGCAACGGTGAGGCTGATGTGGCCCCCAGTGAAAATGAATTTGACACCCCTGGTAAATGGAAGAAGAGACATTTCTTAGAGCAATTCCTATGATATCCTTCACTTCAGTAGGGACGTGGGGAGAGCAGAAGAAGGTAACAGTAGTACTTTGGTGAGGCAGTACTTTGGTTTCTGTTTTCTGATGTGTTTTGGGAGAGCTCTATTTCTGTGTGAAGCACTGATACATATTACCTTTCTAAATACATGGAAAATCTTTAGGAAGAAGTAAGTTTAGGAATTTGAGGATAAGTCTTTGACATTATTTTTATTAAAATTAAATTAAAATGATACAAATTTTATCCAAGATATATGGGTGTTAGGGAAAAAGTGGAGGGGTGCCCCCATCTTCCTTTACTCAGCAGTCTAACACGCTGCAGACTGGGTCCTGTTATGGGAAGAGCTGAAGCCACTCAGTTTGTGCCATGCTCGTCCCAACTCTATTTCTAGAAACAGCTTGGGTCCTGGCCTAGAGTGCCTCAAAGTTCAATGTGTTTGAGGAGTTCAGTGATTTAAAATGCCAGGTAGGTGTTTCTCCACAGCACCTATGAATGCTAGGAAACAGTGGGTTAGTATTTATTCACTCCCCGAGGGGAAATGTGTACCCCATAACATTTATTCCCAAGGAAAATACAATTTCCCTTCATGGCAAAAGTATTAGAGAACAGACTTCACTGTATTGTGTACTTCAAATTTTGTGTCTTAAGAGGGTAGAACTAATGTGAAGTGTTCTTCCTGTTAAAGAAAAAGGATCCCAGGAAACTTTGGGAGGTGGTGGACATATCTGTTACTGTGATTGTGGTGATGGTATCATGACTGTGTGTGCATGTCCAGATTCACCAAATTGTACATATTAAATGTGCGTAGTTCCTTGTAGGTCAATCACCCCACAATAACACAGTTTTAAGAACTTCCGTGAGGCAAAAATAAAACCATGGTAACGGGAAAGAATGAGAGTTTCCCAAACTTAGTGCTGGAAGGGGGAAGGTGAGAGAAGATGAAGGACAGATCGATCACAAAAATACAGACTCAGTGTTTCTGTCTTCCCGGGACCCCTGCCACCGCTGTGTGACTTCTTGGTACTCTCACTCAAGGCTGGGCATTCTGCCCCACCTCTCTAATCCGGTCAGGCTAAATTACATGTTTTGGCCAAAGGCATTATATATATAACTTATGGGATAGATAGATAATTATGTTTGGGTTTCAAAAATCAGAGTAGGTATAGACAGACTAGATAATGGAATATATACAATTATTTTCTTGTTAATTCGTTATTTGTAGTACTCAGTGGCCAAAAGAATAAAGTTCTCTTAAAATTCCCCTTTTACAAAATTCTAATGTTGAAATGAAATATTTCCATCTTAAAGGACCTAAATTAAATTTTAGACTGGTATCTAAACTAAGGAAAGGTATCATCACTAATTCTTTGCTGAATAACTACACAGCCTCCATTTGGAGTTTCCAAATAAACAGACCATTCTCTTTCTCAGTTATCAGTGGAATTGAGAAAGCTCTTCTCCTTCCAGTACCCTTAACAGAGTAGATTAAAAGTTGCATGAGGAAAAATTAAAGTACAGGTGAAGTTTTAGCAAGTCAAGTATGTACAGGGTTGGGCAAATGTAGGTGTACGGTTGTAAGTACACGAAACAGTTTATTCTTATTTATTATTGTATTATTTATTTGTCTTATTTCCATATGAACAACTGTAAACCTACTTTTTCCCACCCCTGAATATAGTGTTTTAGCTTTACTGAAGAAAATTGTAACTTGTTAGAAAAATGTATAAGCAGAATTTGTTTCAAAAATTTTGTAAACAGAAAATATTATTATTTCTGTTTAAAAAATCACATCTTTGAGTTTATAGAGTTGATACTTGCCTTCAAGTTGAAAGGTTATTAAAATAATAATTCCCATTTATATCTCCTTTCTCTTGCTGCTTACCCAGACCACACTCACCTATACCCCTTAAGAAAACTGTTGAAGTTATTTATTATTGGTGAAAAAGGGAAAGATTGTTAATGATAAAGCAAGTTCACAGTTTTTATAAGAGTAAACATATATGTAATTTTCTTAATAATAATTCAGTAATGTATTCTATTATACACTATATCACTATCTCCTACCTTAGTTGATTCAAGCAGAAATTAGATTAGTAGCCACATGATAACGTGTAGTGTACTCACTCCAGGGATATGAGGGAATAATATCTCCAGTGGGCATAAGCTGCTATGATGGAGAGACCCAAAAATACAATGACTCCATTAAAATCAATTTTGTTTTTTTTGCTCATGGAATAACTCCAGGATACAAAGCTTGGGGCTAATAGGTAGATTCTGCTGTCACCCAAATTGGGCTTCTGTGGTCACTCTGATCTTCACTGTTTCCAGGCCAGTGGAAACAGGGTCAGAGAGGTCCATGGCAGGCAAGCAGATCCACATATAAGAAGGGGCTGGAAGGTGCACATATCTCTTCCACTCACATTCCTTGACTAGACCTTGATCTCATGGTACAGGCAGCTTTAAAACAAAACAAAACGAAAAAGCTGGATCACTCATAACTGATCAGTACTCTTCAAAAGAAGCAAGGCCAAGAAAGACTAAGGAGACTAAGGAGAAATGACTCAAGGCAACATAAAATCTTTCATAGGATCTTCTAATGAAAATAGAACATTGGTAGAAAATACGGTGAATTTGAACTATATAAATCTGTAGTTGAGTTAATATTGTACCAATATTGGTTTCCTGTTCTTGATAATTGTACTGTTAATATCGAGGGAAACAGGGTGAGGGACATAAGGAAATTCTCTATATCATTGTTGCAAGTTTTCTCCATACTTCAAATTTGTTTAAAATAAAAATTTTAAAAAGAAAAAAGCTGGAAAATACAGCTCCCAGCGAAATAGCTATGGGCCATTGAAATTTTGGAACGTACTTTTTTAAATGAGAGAATGGAAACTGTGAAGCAAAGAGCAGCCTTGCCATAGAGGATGTGGGAATTGCACATTCTGAAGACAGTGTATAAAGATATCTCATCCGATATGTTACTTTCACTGTCATTTGCCACTCTAACATCAAAATACAAAGGCTAAAGCTAACCTTGCTCTGGGACACTTAACCAATAGAATGTGGCAAAAGTGACATTCTGTGACTTCGAGGCTGTCATAGGAAGTGTTACAACTTCTTCCTGGGTCTCCTAAATACTCATTCTTGGGACCCAGCTTGGAGAGTCAAGCCATCTTGCTGTGAGAAGTCCAAGGCACAGAGAGGGACATGTGTAGGCTCTGCAGTCAACAAACCCACCTAGGCTCCTAGCGGGCAATCAGCATCCGTTACCAGCCATATTAGTGACTTATTTTGGACAGAATCACCCACGTGTGCCCAGTCAACCACAGAACCATGAAAAATAATAAATCATTTTAAACTTCTAAATTTGAAGGCAATTTGTTACACGACAATAAATGATAAGGTGATAAATATTTATTGTGGGCATTGAGTTAAATCTCTTTCTTCCCCTCAGTTAATTAATAAGTAATAGGCTAACAAAAGATGCTCCCTTCCTTTGCTCTCACTTTCATTTTAATTTTTATCATTGTTCTCTTTCTTCTTCTTTTTTATTAAATTACTTTATTGTTGTTCAATTACAGTTATCTGCATCCCCCACCCACCCATTGCTCCCTCACCCCAGCCAATCCCACCTCCCTCCCTTGCTCCACCCTCCCCCTTGGTTATGTCCATGTGTCCTTTATAGTGGTTCCTGAAAACGCTTCCCCCCTCTGTCCCCTTCCCCCTCCCCTCTGGCTATTGTTAGATTGTTCTTAATTTCAATGTCTCTGGTTATATTTTGTTTGCTTTTTTCTTTTGTTGATTATGTTCCAGTTAAAGGTGAGATCATGTGGTATTTCTCCCTCAAAACCTGGCATATTTCACTTAGCATAATGCTCTCTAGTTCCATCCATGCTGTTGCAAAGGGTAGAGATCTCCTCCTTTCTCTCTGCTGCGTAGAATGCCATTGTGTAAATGTACCACAGTTTTTTGATCCATTCATTGACTGATGGGCACTTAGGTTGCTTCCAGCACTTGGCTATTGTAAATTGTGCTGCTATGAACATTGGGGTGCATGGGTTCTTCTGGATTGATGTTTTAGGGCTCTTAGGGTATATTTCCAGCAGTGGAATTGCTGGGTCAAAAGGCAGTTGCATTTTTAGTCTTCTGAGGAAATTCCATACTGTTTTCCACAGTGGCTGCACCAGTCTGCATTCCCACCGACAGTGCACTAGGGTTCCCTTTTCTCCGCATCCTCTCCAACACTTGTCTGTTGATTTGTTTATGATGGCCATTCTGACTGGTGTGAAGTGGTATCTCATGGTGGTTTCAATTTGCATTTCTCTGATGGCTAGTAATGCTGAGCATCTTTTCATATGTCTCTGGGCCCTCTGTATATCCTCCTTGGAGAAGTATCTGTTCAAGTCTTTTGACCATTTTTGAATTGGATTTTTTGTCTTCCTGGAGTGGAGTCATGTGAGTTCTTTATACTTTTTGGAGATCAAACTCTTGTCTGAGGTATCATTGGCAAATATGTTTTCCCATATAGTTGGTTCTCTATTCATTTTAATGCTGTTTTCTTTAGCCATGCAGAAGCTTTTTAATTTGATGAGGTCCCATTTGTTTATTCTTTCCTTTATGTCCGTTGCATTAGAGGACACATCAGTGAAGATGTTGCTGCGTGGAATATCTGAGATTTTCCTGCCAGTGTTTTCCTCTAGGACTTTTATGGTGTCATAAAGTATATTTAAGTCTTTTATCCACCTTGAATTTATTTTTGCATGCGGTGTAAGTTGGTGATCGAGTTTCATTTTTTTGCAAGTAGCTGTCCACATCTCCCAACACCATTTGTTTAAGAAGCCATTTTTACTCCATTTTATGCTTCTTCCCCCTTTGTCAAATATTACTTGACCATAGAGACTTGAGTTTATTTCTGGGCTCTCTGTTCTGTTCCATTGGTCTATATGTCTGTTCTTATGCCAGTACCAGGCTGTTTTGATGACAGTGGCCTTGTAATACAGTTTGATATCAGGTATTGTGATCCCTCCTGCTTTGTTCTTCTTTCTCAAAATTGCTGTAGCTATTCAGGGTCTTTTATGGTTCCATATAAATTTCTGAAATGTTTGTACTATATCTGTGAAATATGTCATTGGTACTTTAATAGGGATTGCATTGAATCTATAAATCGCTTTGAGTAGTATGGCCATTTTGATGATGTTAATTCTTCCTATCCATGAGCATGGTACATGCTTCCATTTGTTTGAGTCTTCTTTAATTTCTTTCTTCAGTGTTGTATAGTTTTCTGAGTACAGGTCTTTTACCTCTTTGGTTAGGTTTACTCCTAGGTACTTTATTTTTCTTGTTGCTATATCAAATGGGATTTTTTTCCTGTTTTCTGCTTCTGATATTTCATTGTCGGTGTACAAAAATGCCTTTGATTTCTGAATATTGACTTTGTATCCTGCTGTTTTGCCAAATTCATTTATTAGATGTAGTAGTGTTTTGGTGGAGTCTATAGGATTTTCTATTTACACTATCATGTCATCTGAAAACTATGACAGTTTTACTTCCTCCTTTCCAATTTGGATGCCTTTTATTTCTTTTTCTTGTCTGATTGCTGTGGGTAGGACTTTCAATACTATGTTGAATAGGAGTGGTGAAAGCAGGCATCCTTGTTTTGTTCCTGATTTTAGTGGGAACGCTCTAAGTTTTTGCCCATTGAGTATGATGTTGGCTGTAGGTCTCTCACATATGACCTTTATTATGTTGCGGAATGTTCCCTCTATTCCCATTTTGCTAAGTGTTTTTATCATAAATGGGTGCTGTACCTTATCAAATGCTTTTTCCGCATCTATTGATATGATCATGTGATTTTTGTCTTTCATTTTGTTTATGTGGTGTATTACGTCTATTGATTTGCGAATATTGTATTATCCTTGCATCCCTGGGATGATCCCACTTGATCATGGTGTATGATCTTCTTAATGTATTGCTGGATATGGTTTGCCAATATTTTGTTGAGGATTTTAGCATCTATGTTCATCAGTGATATTGGCCTAAAGTTTTCTTTCTTTGTTATCTGGTTTTGGGATTAGGATGATGCTGGCTGGCTTCATAAAAAGAGTTTGGGAGTCTTCCATCTTCTTGAATTTTATGTAATAATCTGTGAAGGATGAGGATTTGCTCTCCCTTAAATGCTTTGTAAAATTATCCTGTGAAGTCATCTGATCCAAAGCTTTGATGTGTCAGAAGCTTTTTGATTACTGCTCCAATTTCACCAGCTGTTAGTGGTCTGTTCAGGCTTTCTGCTTCTTCATTCAGATTTGGAAGATTATATTTTTCTAGAAATTTGTGCATTTCACCTAGCTTTTCAAGTTTCTTGGCATATAGTTCTTTGTAGTAATTTCTTACAATCCTTTGTATTTCTATGGTATCAGTAGTAATCTCTCCTCTTTCATTTCTGATTGTGTTTATTTGTGTCCTCTCTTTTTTTTCTTGATGAGCCTGCTTAAAGGCTTGTCGATTTTATTTATATTTTCAAAGAACCATCTCCTGGATTTACTGATCCTTAGAATTGTGCTTTTGGTCTCTATGTCATTAATTCTGTTCTGATCTTGGTTATTTCCTTCCTTCTACTTGCTTTGGGCTGTCTTTGTTGTTGTTTCTCGAGTTCTTGTAGGCATAGGGTTAGGTTGTTTATTTGAAATGTTTCTATCTTTTTTAGGTAGGCCTGTATCGCTATGAATTTCCCTCTGAAGATTGCCTTCGCTGTGTCCCATAAGTTTTGGATTGTTATATGTTCATTTTCATTTGTTTCCAGACACTTTTTGATTTCTTCCCTAATATCATTCTTAACCCGTTCATTGTTTAATAGCATGCTATTCAATCTCCATGAGTTTGAGTGTTTTGGCATTTTTTCCTTGAGGTTGGTTTCTAGTTTCAGTCCCTTGTCGTCGGAGAAAATGCTTGATATGATTTCAATTTTCTTGAATTTGTTGAGGCTTGTTTTGTGACCTCTCATGTAGTCTATCTTTGAAAATGTTTCATGTGCATGTGAAAAGTATGTGTATTTTGCTTCTTTGAGATGAAAGGCTCTATATATATCAGTTAAGTCCATTTCATCTAGGGCTTTGTTCAATGCCACAATACCTTTGTTGATATTTTGTTTGGAAGATCTGTCCATTTTTGACAGTGGGGTGTTAAAATCCCCTACTATAATTGTGTTGCTGTTAATATCTTTCTTGAAGTCCTCCAAAGTTTTCTTTATTATTTGGGTGTTCCTATGTTGGGTGGATACATGTTTACAATGTTTATTTCTTCTTGATGGATTCTTCCCTTGAGTATTATGAAGCGACCTTCTGGGTCTCTTTATGGCTCTTCTTTTAAAGTCTATTTTGTCCAATATGAGTATTGCTATGCCAGCTTTTTTTTTCCTGTCCATTTGCTTCGAATACTTGTTTCCAGCCATTCACTTTCAGTCTGTGTAAGTCTTTTGTTCTGAGGTGGGTCTCTTGAAGGCAGCATATGTGTGGGTCATGTTTTCTTATCCATTCAGCTGTTCTGTGTCTTTTGATTGGGGCATTTAATCCATTTACATTTAAGTTTATTATCGATAGGTACTTATTCATTGCCATTTTTTTGTACCTGTGTTCCTCTCTCTTTCACTATTTTTCTTCCTGTTCTTAAAGCATCTCTTTAGCATCTCTTGCAGAGCTGGTTTGGAGGCAGTATATTCTTTGAGGCTTCTTTTGTCCAGGAAGCTCCTTATTTGACCTTCCATTTTAATTGAGAGCCTTGCTGGATAGAGTAGTCTTGATTGCAAGCTTCTGGTTCTCATTACCTGGAATACTTCTTGCCAATCCCTTCTGGTTTGGAATGTT
>VMDR010024334.1:0-15097 GCA_007922815.1 Macrotus californicus | reverse complement strand
ACATGCTGACATTTGCCAGGATTACTAAGTCATTTGCAGTCACATAAAATGCCAAGTAAAAGCAATGATGAGTGGGGCTCATACAACTCTCCTTTTATCATTTATCACACATTTCACCTGCAATTAAGGAATTAAGCCTTCATTAAAGATATAATAAAAGAGGAACTTGTGTGTGTGTGTTGGCCCTGTAAGTTAGGTACTCCCTTTTTCTCCAGATTCTCTACGCTGATTATCTACCTCTTCGCTTACACTCACATTCCTTCCTGTACTCATGATTATGGTTATTTAGGAAGAAAAGTAAACTCAAGCTAATGTAACAAATACAGTTTTGATATAATTTTTCAAATGCTCTGCAGAATTTGAATTTTATGACACACTCAGGCATGTGTCATAAACCTATTCTTCCTTGTCCTTATTGTAAAATTAAATGTTTCCAAAAACCTATTGTTTTGTCACTTTTGATGTTATTCTAGCTTATGTTCTACGCTCTAAGCTTTGTAATTTTAATGTGTAATTCTAATTATGTATTAGCGACTGTTATTTATAGAATTAGGATCCTTCCTGGTGGGTTTTCCCTTGTTTTTAGGATAAAGTCAAAGACACCATGGTTAGTATTTTATAATTACCCATATAGAACACTTATATTTCTCTCACTTTTAAGTCCTACATCTTGGCTGACCTATCAATATAGATCCATTTTAAATTAGTTTTTTATAACCATCATTGCAGGCATAGAGCATCTAATTATTTATTGTTACTTTGTTTGGTCCTGTTTAATAGAAGTTTCCTGACTTGTGCTCATAATGGGCAATTATGTGTCTTGAATTGATGAGGCTTTGCCTATAACCTTTCATTCATTTATTTAACAGTTTTTAGCTCTTTTTGTCACCAGACCGGTTCTGAGCTGAGGTGGCCCTGCCTTGGCACAGTCTGGGACCTCGAGGCACTTGACTCAGGCAGAAAAGAATTCAAAAACCACTTTGAGTTGTAAGAAAAGCAAGTTTCATATAGGTAGAACTCAGGTTCCTGGGACAGGGTCAAAGGTTGAGCCTGGGTCTGGCTGTCCCAGAGTGGGGCTGGTGAACGCATGACATGGGGTCAGTTCTTGGGATTTGATATGTTTACAAGGGTGGGTTGTTTCTGAACTTGGTGCTACCAAATTCTGACTCTCTCTTCTAATTGGGAGGAGGGTCTTGTTCCTAAAATGGTTTGCTCTGGAAGGGTCATGGCATTTGCCCACCCCCATTCCCCTTCTACTTGCGGTATGAGTGTTCATTACAATGACGCCATTTTCTTTTATTTTTATTTTCTTAAGTTGAGTAATGTTGGTTAATGAAATTTTACAGGTTTCAGGTGCACAATTCTGCAGTACATCATCTGTATATTGCATTGTGTGTTTACCACTCCAAGTCAAGTCTCCTACATCACCATTGATCTCCCCTTTACCTTCTCGCTGGTCAATATTTCCTTCATCTTGATTGATCTCTTTGTAGCTAGTCTTTGTTGTTGTTGACCTTTGTGAGGACCAAAGGAACTGTTTCCCTTTGATCATGCCTGGAGGTGGGGGCTCTGATGAGAGAACCTGGGGGCTTATCTGCCTGTGCTGTCCCACCAACTTCCTCATTCGACTTGTTAGTTTTCCCTAATTCATCCTATCTTGCCTTACTTTTACAGACAAGAAGTGACAAACAACTTTAGTCTTTCACTTTATCTTCCAAATTGTCATAGTCATTTTGTAAGGGGAAGGGCATCTGTCGGAAATGGGGGAGGGGTTGGGAAGTGCCAAAGACCGCACGAGTGTATGTTGCCCTGGCAACCAGGCCAAAGCACATGTGACTACTTCCACTACACAGGGGATTCTAGGGGCAGTCTTTAAAAGCAGAGTGTGTGGAAACACCGCATGATTTGCAATCCCTTCCCCTGATGGCCCAGTCATCAACTAGGGGCTCAGGTGCCCAGGCTGGCAGGAGATCAAGTGGTCCAGGGACATTCTCAGCACCGCTTAACCAGCACTACAGAGCCTGCCTGCAGCGCAGTGGGCACTAGAGAGGGGAGGAGTCCCAGGTCGGTGGGCTCTGGGTGCTGTGTAGCTGGGCAGCAAGCACCTCTCCTTCCCCTGCATGGGAAGCTGCTCCTGGCAGCCTCCAGCGTGCTGCCCACACGTGCTCCTCCAGCACAGACCCAGTGAGCAGCAGAGTTGCCATTGCTGCTCCACCTGCTACAGCCTGGGCAGGGCCTTGACCCACCGCACAGACCTGTGGGAAGGTGCTTAGCTAGTTGGTGCTTTGTGCCCTGGCCGGCTCTGGAAGCCATGAGGCTAGGCGGCTGGTGCTGGGCCCCTCAGCCTGCACAACAGTGCAACTGCACATTTGCTGCATTGGTCAGTAGCTGCCCCAGCGGGATCTGGAAGCTGCCTGGCCAGGATCACAGCTGCACTGGTGAGATGACACAGAAGAGACAGGGAGCAAGGGCTGGACCAACAGGCAGAAGCCAAAGGAGCAGCTCAAACAGGCTCCAAGGGACACTTGGAGCAGACCACGACCAGAAGCATATTTCAGCCACCTGTGTTTTCCCAAGGATGGCACTTTTAAAAAGAAAGGGAATTCCAGGTGTGGCCTGGCAGAGGGTGGCAGTGTTATTTTTCTTTGGATATTTTTTTTTACAAAGGAATGGTTTTGGGGGCAGAAATCTGCTTTTATTTAAAATTGTATGGTCATTAAATAAAAGTTTCCTTTTCCTTTCTATCAAACTTTGTTTCCAAAGTTTTGCCTTTATGGTGATGAGTGGTGGGATTTCCTGCTGGCTGGGTTCGTAACAATTTCCCAATGTTTTCCTCTATTGAAAATAAGGTTTGCTGCAAATCCACTTCATATCATCAAATCCCCTGGAACTATTGACTCCATCAGCATTCAGAAAAGCAAAATATCCATTCCCACTAATTTCAAACCTAAAAAAGGAATAACCAAAATCAGTTTGGAAGCCATTTTCAGCTGTAACCAAAAATAAAATTAAAAATAGAGTGATTTGAAATGTTTCATACAAAACACTGAGCTTGATACTCACCCATCACCATATGCCACACAAAAATATCTGGTACTTTAAAGGGTTGTAAGACTGAATGTAGGTATTTATTATTAGTGTAATGTGTAACCTTATTCAGAACAATAGGAAGAAAGATTGATTTGGATAGGCAGGGATAAATCAGTATATAATTATATCTCCACATCTATATACATTTTCCTATATCTACTTTTATCTATCTATCTATTTAGAGTTGCTAAACGCATAGATCTCTGGATTTTTTTTTTTAAAGTTTGCTCACACTCATAGATACAGAGGATAGACTGATGGTTGACAAGGGGCAAGGGCCGGAGGTGTGGGCGAAAAAGGTTAAAGGGTTAAAAATACAAACTGGTAGTTACAGAACAGTCACAGAGCTGTAAATTCTAGCACAGGGAACATAGTCAATAATACTGTAATAACTCTGTATGGGGCTCAGGGGGTACTGGAAATATTGTGGGCCCATTCAGTGAAGCACATGGTTGTCTATCCACTATGCTGTACATCTAAAACTAATATGGAATAACATTAAAAATAAACTGTAATTGGAGTATAAATAAATAAATATATAGATAAATAAATAAGTAAAAGCAGTTCCCTGGTCTATTTTTAGCCAGTGTTCCTTTTTGAAAGTAATGAGGTTTATATTTATTTGGTGCTTTTGCAGCATATTCAGATAAAACCTAAAAAGACTACTTATAATATTGTTTTTATTAAGTTGTTCTGTTGATGATTGAAATTCTCCTTTTTTCCAATAAACATAATTTTTCCTATTGCACGTATTTTAATATTTACTTGATTTTTATCTAGCACGTAATGGAATACTAAGGCAGGAATACGTGTGTACAAAAGGAAAGTAGCACAGTTCTCGTAGGTACATGGTATGTAAGCGAGGAAACTACGTTCACTCAAGAAACTCTTACCTAAATAAGTAATATTGATTGTGATGAACATTTGGAAAGTTAAAGACAACTATATGTTCTCCACTTAAAGAAGAAAGACCTTGTAGAAATTCAAGTAGTTAGAAAACATGCAAGAAGTGTTTGTGTTTTGGCTTGAAACTGGCAAAGTAGTTGAATTTGAATTACCAATACGAGTGCTGATTAGCAAAAGTCTGACTATGAAAAAATAAAATAGGAAGCAAATAAATATAAAATGGAAAATTCCACTGTGTCGTTTAGTAAGATAGAAGGAAGATGGGCTTTTCTAGGGTATGGTTCAGTGTGAAAGGGCACATGTCACAACTCAAAATGATTTAATTTTTTCACAACCAGAATAAATCTTCTCTACTACATTTGAAACTCACCAGAAACTGAATGCTTTGCCATTTGTCCATTTCCAAGGCTCTCCTTGTTTTCTCCTCAGCCCAATCCAGTGCATAAATGTTCCTGTGTGCTTTTTCAAAAATTCCTTTCAAAAAATCACAATGTGTTCTATTTAATAGTTTAGAGCACATTGCTAAACAAGCTTCTCACCCCAGTCAGATTTTATGATCTACATATTAATTTGTATTCCCCAATGCTTCTATAGCAACAAACAGCACAAATGTTCAGTTTAGTTTTGCCTGGGGGATTTTTACTTGGCTCTTTTACATCTTACACTCTCTGAGCTGCCCTGACTTGAATTATCTTTAAAGGTAACCACAATGTCTCCCCTGGGAAATTGATGAGAACGTCTGATGTCCTATCCGTCTAGCTGTAACACAGAAACTATCAGTATGTTTTAGTCACAGAGTGGATGACAAAGATGATAAACGAATATGACATTATATCCATCTGGATGACAGAATCGGGAGCTAAGCAGTTTTTATAGGAACTAATACAGTGTGTTTTTAAAGGTGACAGAGAACTAATGCTCATATTTTGTTTTGTGCACAGCTTTGCTCTCAAAATCATGGAAGTGGGGTTTTTATAAGGAGGGCTTAATTGAAAGTGTAAGTGTTGCTAAAATATCAAAATTCAGTGATAAACTACTTTGACTAGATATTGCAATAAGAATGCCATCATTTTTGTGTTTTCTCCTAGAATCAGAAATCAAGCTAACTTCTGAATATCATTTATTGCAACACAGGATAGTGAGTGATGAGTATAGTCTCTCCTTTCTGGGATCCTCACTATTGGACCATGGACCTGTGTGTCAGCTTTTCTTTACAAACAAACTTTCTCGGTTATCTTGACCCCTGGAGTCCAAGTCCCTCTTTCTTTGCCTTCTCTCACTTATTCTATTCATTGTCTCATTTTCTTTAAACTGTATGGATTTTGTTTGCATTCTCATTTCTAAATTCCAAGAGCCATATCTTTTGTTTGTTTCAATTTTCCCAGACTATCCTTGAGAGAATACAACCGTGAAGGTATTAAAAACAATCTATTTAATAATTTAAGAACATTGAACAAAGACTTTCAGCTATATGAACAATATGCATTGTGATTAAGGACATACCATCACAAGCTGACTTCCTTGTGTTCAAATCCCTGCTCAACAAGCTATGGCTGTGTGACAATGACTGGGTCACATAACATCTCTGTGCTTCACTTTCCTCACCTTTAGAAGATATTGGAATATTCACTTCATAGGCATTGGTTGACGATTACATGAGTTTTT
The DNA here is from genome assembly GCA_007922815.1 of Macrotus californicus. NCBI lineage: Eukaryota > Metazoa > Chordata > Mammalia > Chiroptera > Phyllostomidae > Macrotus > Macrotus californicus. The sequence continues at coordinate 9,436 of VMDR010024334.1, read as the reverse complement.
ACAGTTTCAGTGCTTAAAACATTGTCTGACTTACATTATTGAGTATTAACTTTTGCCATTTTTATTCTCTTTTTGTACAAGTTTAAGCTCTGAAATGATTGAAAACTTTCCTTTTTCTTACCAGATCTTGACGTGTATCAATCTGAGCAAGTTCCGATCCCTGTGACCTGCAAAATGTTCTACTGGCTGTCCAGTTTTTGATATCATCAGAAAAATAGAAACAATTATATCTTACTTCAATCCATTTTCCTGGACATTTTATAGTTTGGGGATTTCTTGAAGGCAGTATCATGATTACTGGGGAAAAAAAGAAAGAAATGATCAAGTTTTTAAAAAGTTAAAATGTGTTTCTACTCATTCTGGTGAATCCATTTTACTTTTTATTCTCACGGTTCGAGGCCTGTAAAATTCATGCATGCGATGGTGAATGAATTCAATTCCTCTGTCTGCAAGGAAGACATTTAGTGGCCAAGTAGTCTATACTTTAGCCTCATTTCCTGGCTTCCATTTTGAGAAATGGAATCACTAGCCTCTCATGGTCTCTGTTGACATTCTACCAAAAAGAATGCATAAAATTTAGCAATCAAGGTAGAGACCTAGAGACCTGAATATAAATTAAGCCTCAAGGACTTAGGGAACAAATGAAGGCTTCATTTTACCATGAGGAAATGAGAAGGTCACAGAAAAAAGAGGATATAAAAGCTACAGAAGTGAAACTCACCATAAGTTATAACAAGTCATTGAAATATGAGTTAGTGAGACATTTGTCCTACACTTCAACAGCATTCAGTGCCAAAGGAACTGGAATAATAATGGATATATGTACACTGTTTTGAGAATTTACTCTTTCAGGTTTTTAGTTAGGCATTGAGTAATGAGGATAAGATAAAGTCCCTGCCCTTCAAATGTTTGAATAAGTTAATGTGACTAAGAGCAAAGTAGCCCTGAGTGGTGTGGCTGAGTGTGTTGAGCATCACCCTGCAAACCAAAAGGTCAGTGATTCAATTCCTGGTTGGGGCACATGCCTGGTTTGTGGGCCAGGTCCCCAGATGGGGGCGTGTGAGAGGCAACCAATCGATGTTTCTCTCGCACACTAATGTTTCTCTCCCTTTCTTTTTACCTCCCTTCTGCTTCTCTAAAAACAAATAAAATCTTTTTAAAAAGAGCCAAGTAAATGTTCAAATGTAGGGCTAACTCCAAAGCTTTCTTGCCTCACTCTGCAACGTTTGTTTGTTTGTTTGTTTGTTTGTTTATTTATTTTTGTAATACTCAGAAGTGGATCCAGGCTACTACACATGAGTAATAAAATATATTATTTCAACACTTTTAAAAATTAAATTAATCAATGTATATAAAGACTCCTTATAGAGACCCTTCTCTACAAAGGTTTAAATTGCAGGTGTTTAAATATCAATAACACTGAGCTCCTAGGATTCTGCAGTGACAGAGGAAACTGTGAGCAAAAAGTATATCCAGTACTCTTGCAAATGACAAAGGAAACAAGAATCAAGAGTATAAAGTGTTACTTTAAGTGCTAACTTAAATGCTAAATTAAGCAAAGCATGCACATGGACAATCAAGTACTGAAGACTATTAGGCCCTAGCTCAGGGATTAAAATTGAGCTTTGAATTCCTTTCATAAAATGAATCCATAACACCTAGAAGAAAATAAACATCTTCCTTTTTACAAATCTACTATAACAGAGAAAATCTTGCAAAATATCACGTATGTTATTATTTTTTTCTTTCATTGAAATAGGAGTAAACAAATATTTCATGTAACCACTATTAGTAATACTACTTACTCTTGTCCAAAAGAAATGAGAGTAAAGACATACTGTAATTACAGAGGGCATGTTGCATGGTGGTGAAAATATCAGGAATTACATGAGTCACAATTCTGGAAGTTATTTGTGAGAAGCAACTTATTCACTCTGACCTCTATTTCTCTGTCTGTAAATGGATTTCATAATTATACCAGCTCCATAGTCTTGTAAGAACTAAATATAAATATTAAATGTAATGTATTTGACATTAGGCTCTTTAACTCGCACGAAGAACTCTCAGTTAAAAAACTAGTTGTTGATGTTGCTACCTTGTTATCATCAGGGAATTTATGATTATTTTACTCCAAGATCAAGAACGCCTGTGAAGTTGAGAGTATGACTGTAAAACCTGCTGCACTGATAGGAACCCAAGGGAAAATCTGTACAAACCTATTTACTACTCCAGAACTGAGAGATTCCACATAGAGCTTGCGATATAAATGTCTGGGCTTCCTAACCATAAATAACCATGGCAAGTTTATGAATTAATCCACTCACCTATTATTATGAAGACCACTGGAATAATAATAAAAATGATGAGTGTAAAAGTCACCCAGTTGCTTTTTGACTTGTGAGCTGCAAAATAAAACATTTATAATGAAATTTCCAAAGAAACTCTAACTGGATATTTATTATTCATTTATTCTTCCATAATAATCACTCAAGAAACTCTGATTAAAAGCATCTATCTCTTAAAGTAATAAAAGATACAATGGCCTTACAAAGTGCAAAGAAGATAAGTGGCAACGCTTGGTATAGCTGTTCAGAAGGGTGGAGGGGGGTGGGGAGATCCCTTAGACATGATGCAGGGCTGGAGGAAAGGGCGGGAAAGTATAAGGATCATCAAAAGGTCTAAGATTGGCCCTGGCCAGTGTGGCTCAGTTGGTTAGAGTGTCATCCTGTAACCTGAGTGTTGTGGGCTCCACTCCCAGTCAGGGCACATATCTGGGTTGTGGGTCTGGTCCTTGGTCCAGGCCTGTCCAATCCCTGGTCCAAGTGCATCCGATCTCTGTTCCAGGAGCATAGGGGAGGCAACCAATTGATGTTTCTCTCTCACATCGATGTTTCTCCCTCTCCCTTCCTCTCTCTCTACAAACAATGAAAAAAAGTGTCCTCGGGTAAGGATAAAAAGTTTTGTTGAAAAAAGGACTATGATTAGACAAATGGTTATAACAGATACATCGATTTGTAAAAACAAAAGATAGGGAAGAAAGGAAAGTCATAAGATCACAGGACAGAAGAATGTAAGTGTAACGTAAATTGTTTTCTTCATACTGTAAGCAGTAAGGGGAAGAGGTTTAATGCTTTTGAGCAAGAGGATGTCAATAAAAGCAGTATTTTGTGGTGAGGAAAATGAATTAGAAAGGAGATGGGATTTGGTACTCAGGGAAATGTTAGGAGGTTAGGAACACACAGTAATAATTTTATTACTGATTAAGATAATCTTTTCTGATACATTATTAGCAGATGTAGAAACAATCCAGGAAGAACGTGTGTGTATAATGTATACACACACAAACGTATTTAAATATCAGAAGAAAAAGATTTGATGAAAAACTAAGAAGGAACAGAGCAGACCTAGTGAGTGAAAGCTGAGAAAAGTTACTAGGTTTTGTAGGGGAGGCAAATCTTTATCTTGACCCACCTTTCTTAGATTTTCAGCTGATATGAACAAAAAGAGAAAACAGATTGCCAAGAGTAAAAACAGTTCATTAACTGGTGTGGGACATGTTACAAGAGAGAATCCTAAAGGAAGAGGAACTCAAAGCGGTGGCTTAGAACTCTGGGTTATAGAGCATTTTCAACAAAAATAAATACATAAATCTGTAGAGAAATGCCAGGACAAAGAAAAAGCAGTTTCAGGCTTCCCAAGGTGGCAACTCCAGGAAGGTAAATTCTCAGGAGGGAACTAAATAAAGTGTACTGTCTCTGGGCTGATGATAAAAGTCTGTCTCCAATAAAGGGAGAATTTATATTCTGTCTTTAGGCAGAAAAGGGGGGAAAGGTAGGGTGAGTTTCTCCTGCATTTACTGCTTGCTAATAACTTTCAGCTCAAAGTAATTTTTATGTCAAAAAGCATACATCGGGGTGGCATATTCTAATTTCCCTCCATTGTATGATCACACTGAAAGGGAAAAGGATTCTTAATGGAAGAAATAGATCTGCAGTATTTTCAGACAATTTGATTATATAAAAAGAAGCAACAGAAGCAACTTTTATTTCCTTTACATTTCTTGTATCACTCCTTACAACTGCTGATGCTATGCTATGTTAAATAGTACCCGTGAACAAGCGTCTATCGTTTGCTGTTAATCTTTTAAAAATCTGCGTAAAGTTTCATTACTAAACAACATAAAATGCTGTATAAATTTAAAATAAAACAGTAGCAATTGAAGGAAGTATTCTCCTATTCGTAGTTTCCTAAGAGGGTTTATCTTAGACACTGAATGTTACCAAATTCTGTATATGTATTTATTGGATAATCATGTGGTTTTACTTTTTAAGTAAAACCTCTATTTTTACCTCTATTTACCTCTATTAATGAGGTAGCACTAGATAGTGGGGCAACTTTTGGTATATAAGACATTTTGGACAAAGGAGAAAGGAACAGGGTATTAGGTATCAGAAGTGAGAATAGACGTTTACAGGTAGTTGAGAAAAAGCAGAAAGCACAAGGCAGGAAAGTCCTCCCTAGGAAACTCAGAAACAATGAGACACGGGTGGGTGACTAGCTAACAGGCACCTGCGTGAAGCCCTCTTGTTTATTACAATTAATTAAAATTAGGCTAAAATGACATCCTAAACTCCCCTTCTTGAAGTAGGTGTCTCTGCCTGAATTTCTTTGGCAGGAAGATAAGGAGGATCAAAGCCTCTTTCTGAGTCTTTTGTTTCTTAGTAAATAGCTTAAAATCAATATCCCCCAAAGCAGCTTCAGGGTGGCAGAATTTTGTTCCTTAATAACATAGTAATTAGGCATTTATATATCACAGGAAGTGGTCACCCCAATTTTTAAATATTTCTGATGGTTTCTCAGAGGGTGGGGGGTTGGGTGTCAAAAGGGAAGGAGATTAAAAAGTACAAACCTCCAGTTATAAAATAATAATGTATAGCACAGGAAGCAGCATCAGTAACATTGTAATAACTATGAATGGTGACAGATGGTTACTAGACTTACTGTGGTGATCACTTTGTAAGGCATATAAATGTTGAATCATTATGTTGTATACCCGAAACTAACATAATATTGTATATTGTATGTCAATTATAATTTAAAAAATGTTTAAATGATGGTTAAAAAGGGAAAATTTTGATGACAAACTCGCATACAGGCAGAAATGTCACATCGACATGGTGACGACCATCTACAAGCCAAGGAGAGTGGCTGGACTCTATCCTTCCTTTCTGTACAGGCTTCTCAAGGAACCAATCTTACCGACACCTTAGTTTCAGACATCTGGCTTCCAGAACTGTATCATAATAAATAATTGATGTTTAAGCCACCTAGTTTGTCATTCTTTGTTATGGCAGTTCCAGTAAACTAAAATATCAAAGTATTTATAAACTAAGATAAGACAAAATAGATTTTTGGAAAGCATAAAATACCAAATATCTAATGAGAACAACGAAATCATTGAAATAAATATTATAGATAATGAAATGGTAATGTCAGAGCAGGCAGTTAGTTATTCACCACAGAGAAGGGAGCAAACGAAGCCTCATTATGCTGAGAAACAGCAGTTTCCCACTCACCTTGGGGAGTAACTCGCATTGTTCCAGACTATATTCTACTTAGTCAACTTGGCAGGAAAGACAACCTTACAGCCACCCAGCGGGTAACGCGAATAGCTGCTCCAGATTACCTGGTAGAGAAAGAAAAAGTTACCTGAAACACCTCCTGCTGAGCGCATGCACAGTAGAAGCCCCAAAAGATGACGCAGAACTATAAGGCATGAACAGGCGGAGCCAAAATAGAAACCACGAAAAGGGGAAGGACACTACCCTGGGAAAGTTTTGAAAACAGATTGGAGACTGGAAAGGCACCAGCACAGATCCAGGACAAGCCAAGAAGGAGATCGGGTACTTTGAAAGAAAGCCTTCTCCTTTTCCCAAACCCAAGGAAATATATGCAGTCTTAGCAAGGACCCTGCAGCCCACCCGCTCTCTGCCTCTCCCAGAGTGGAGTATCACTTGTCACTTTTCACTCTAATCTTGCCACTATCGCTAGACTCCTCTTTGCCAGTGTCCCTAAACTACTTTTGCCGTGACACCACAGAATCACCACAGCCGCCGATAACAGCTAATGCTTGCTCCAAAAATTCTGCAAGAGAGGGCATGTGCTCGATTATTCAGATATATCTTTATTCATGTTTGCCAGATGTTAGCTATTTCTACCCATCCTTGGGCTGTGCAGGTTGAGACAGGGAAAATATTCTTCCTTATAGGATGGGGCAAAACTGTGGCCACCAACCTTCTCTTTTCTATAAAAAACATTTATATTGGGATATAGTAAAATTTACACCAAATGTCTTCATATGCACAAGCTCGTGCCCTCTCTTGCAGATATAATACTCTACATTTCTCCTAAATCTTTTATTACTTTACAGAAATGCTTCCCCCACCTCACTTACTTTAGTAGTTTTCCTCTGGAAGTAAATAAGTCAGCACTCTTAAGCTGTCCCATGTTTGTGTTTTAATTTCTTCTCCCTTATTCTTACTCACCCAGTGAAACTTACTGTCATGCCTGCTGTCACATAGCTCTGGGACGATCATGGCGAATGTGATAAACCATAGAAAGTATAAACAAATTCATACTTGCTTTGGTAACAGATAAAACTAGACAGACTTGTTTCGGGAAAGGAAAGAAAAATGGACTCATCCATAAAAGAGTATCATGAAATTAGCAAAATATTTTTATCCTCAGACAAGAAAAAACATGTTATGTTGTGTACTGAGTGCTATCACATGGAGTACAGAATTCATATTATAGTACTCCATACTGTTTCTTAAAGTTATCTCATCTTTTATAGAAAATGTGTACACAAATCATAAATAATAATTATACACACATGTTGGGAACCACCCTGCCTGGTTTGGGAACCTGGCTAAGGCTGAGTAAAGAGACCTTGGGATCATAAACCACTAAGGAGACAAAGCTTATCTTCCTGGCAGGGGCAGTGCCTCTGCCCCTTTTACTTCACCCTGCTTGGCCTTGAGCAGATCACTGGTTAACCAAAGATGGGTAAGATCCCTCAAGGGAGGGACGACCTAAAATAGGCACAGTCATGAAGGGGCCTCAGGGAAGGACTTGGGGGGCTATAGGAATAGGAGGTGATGGACCCTCACCCCCCCACTTGGACATAGCCTGAATCCTCATTCTGTCAGTGAGAAGTCTCCTAATCTCTTGGCTGCCTTACTTCCCCTGCCTGATTTAAGCCTGAAACAATGCCAGAGGTGGGTGTGGCCCTGTACTGGAAAGGGCGGGTTCCCTGGGGCAATCAGGCTTAAGAAAGAATGCATACAATCCTGTGAAACCTGCTTTGCTAAAGAGTGTCCTCAGTTTCCTACGAAGGGTCCAAGTGTGAAATGAGTTTCTTTCCCAAAGTTTTATGGTCCTTTAGCTAACTGACTCTGACTCAGAATAAGCCCTCATAGTTCTTTGAATGTTATCTATTGTTTGATCCTTACTGCCTGACAATGACTGATGACTGAATACAATGACTGTATTCCTGTCCACATTCAACCCAATAAAAGCCTGTCCAGGCAGGGGTCCAGGCACTCTCTCACTCGGAGAGTGGCCGTGCAGTCCCTTTTTCTCCACAGGACTTCTGCAGTTCGTGTGAATTTGTTTGTTGCATCCACAACACTATGGACACCGCTGGCCAGAGTCCGCCTCACACACACATATTCACTCTGTACAGGTTCAAATGAATTTACTGTGTGACCTTCAGAAAGTTGCCTAAACTCTCTGTTGCTCAGTTTTCTTTTTTTCTGTAGTATTGAGAGCAGACCTGTCCTTCCTTTGTAGGGAATAAGATACTACATGGGAAATGCTTAGAACGATGATGCCTGGCATTTATGTCAAATGCATCTCCATCTGCTTGCTTGTCTGTCTGTCTGTCTATCTATCTATCCACATGATCAGGGACACTTTATCAATTTAAAATCTGCGTATGAATTAGAGCATATATGTGAACTAAAATGGAACTATACATCCCTAGCACATAACTTTGGGTATGAAGCTGTATTATGGTTCAAAAATTGTATATTTTCTATTCAGAAATTAGTTAGATCACTGATCTGCCTTCCTGGTAGAGTCAGTATTTCTCTCTGGATTTACATATATGTAAATATGCCCAAATCTGGCAGCCAAAAATCTGTGCAGACTTTGTGCTTGCTGTGTGTGCAGAGCCATCCATCCGTTTATTTCTGTAAAATCATGTACAAGGAATCGTGAACATCCCCAAAGTTTTGCTCAATCATGGTAAAGGCCTGGAGACCTTCAGTATGGTGGGTCCATGACTTGTCGACTTTTGGAAAGAGCCACTTTTGGAATCAGATGACCTGATACTAATCTTGGCTCTATAATCTGCTAGGTTTTTTTTGACTTCTGGAAAGTTACATGAATTCTCTTTATTGAATATTCTTTGTTGCTCTTGTAAAAACCCATAACTTCCCCACTCTGTTTGGAAGGCTCTTAAATGAGATGACATAGCATGCACACTGGAAACAGAAAGGGCTTTGTAGGACTTCAGCAAACTTCGGAAACTTTTCTCCCCCACATGCTCCCTGATAATCTCTCATACGCACCTATTAAAGCACCTTGCATTTTGCATTGCAATGACTGTTTTTGTTTGTTTTTTTCCAACCTTGACAGAGGCAATTGAATACTCACATTGTATTCCTAGGACCTGGTGGCTTGTCGGAATGCTGTGAATGACTTGGTTACACTTCAAAAATATGGTGGGTCCATGACTAGCGGACTTTTGGAAAGAGCTACTTTTGGAATCAGATGATCTGATACTAATCTTGGGTCTATAATCTGCTAGTTTTTTGTTTTTTTTTTTGACTTCTGGAAAGTTATTTGGTCCACTTCAGTTTCTGAAATAACATCAAATCAGACTCCCCAACTCTAACGTCAGGGAAGAATAGTCATGGCATGTCCAGAAACAAAGATGGTTAGGATATTTTCTACATTCTAGATTCTCAATAAGCATTGATTTAATACATATATCAAAACTTCTTTATAAATACATTATTTTTCTTCAGTAATCCATACATGTGATTTTGCCTTTACTCCTATCTGTTGAATTTAAATGTTTAACCTACGTGTGTTTTTTCTTGGCTGACTTTGTAGGTATTTTGTTCTGTGCTTTACTATTGGTTAGTGGATAATCTGCTGCAATGCTCTCTGGGTTGGGCTCATACTGAAATAGAAGTCTACCAACCTTTTATCACAAAATGCACCAACAGGAAGACCATATTTTATTAACTGGTAGGGTATCTAAAAGACTGGCAATTTGTTTTGCTTTATTTTTTGGAAAATCTTGTTTCAAAATATTGTCAGTGAAATAAAATGTGTTTAAAATAAAATAATCAAAACTAGAATGAAG
>VMDR010024333.1:0-15092 GCA_007922815.1 Macrotus californicus | reverse complement strand
GGAATAGAATTCCTACCCTGGTGTATTTTAGCCAAAATACATATTCATAGCCACTAGATTTTGGTCTAGTCATATTATTCCTTTGTATTTTGCTTTTCTCATCAGGAAGATATAAACTGAAAATTTGCAATTTTCCAACTTTATAAAATACAGATTTTTGAAATGAAATTGCGTATATAACTTTGATTTAATCGAGCTGCAGGAAGAGAAGAATAAGTCTCTAAATCTTTCCATCCCTGTGCATGGTCTGGAAACAGTTTTGGGATACTCTTGGTTTCTATATGAAACCTACTTTGAAAACTCATAGTATATGGCCCTTTTGGGCCCATCCAAATTCTTCTATAAATCCCCTGTACGTTTCCCCTTCGGATTGTATTTTTACATCTAAAATGAAATTTATAAATCTAGTAAAAGATTTTATAGTAAATAATTTTATAAATAAAAAAAACATGAGGCAACTGAAGAGAAACTATGGGTTAAGAGTCCTTTCTGTTCTTTTTATTTTCTATTTCTCTCCAGATAGTTCAGAGGCTGTAAAGATGCCTTATCTGAAGAGCTCATTTAGACCACCAGCGAGACAAAGAGCATATTGTATCAGATGATCTTCTGGCCTGGCAAACAGAGAGGACATATTCTTCCTGCACAAAGACTCTTGATCAAGATGTCATTAATGTCCCCCTCACCGTGACTGCATTTCAAACTGTGTTTTTCTCACAATAGGCCCTTGACCTCCCTTTTCCTAAAACATTTACTTTAGAAAATTTGCAATTATAAATTCTATCTCTGCCCTTTTGAAATGTAAATACTCTCCCAGGGTAGCTAGTTTTACAACCCAAAGATATCTTTCTTAAGAAACAGATGATAGCCTCTTAGATCTATGGCAGAAAAAAAGTGGAAAAGTACAAACCGAGATTTTAAGATTTAAATGAAGATATGTTTTCAAGGAATAGACAATAAAGAACGTGATGTGTGTATTTCAAATAAGAAGATAGCAACGACTTCCACAGTAATTTCACAGATGGGGGAGAAGGAACTCTCCTTAAATCAAGGCTAGTACAGATATGGTGTCAAAGGGAGAAAAGATGGGAGGTTTTGCAACAGTAAAGTAATGAGGGAAAAAGTAATCAAATGAGAAATAAGTTTATGATGAAGGACACTTTGCTAAGAATTGTTGTAGCAGGAAGGAGTATAAATCAGGCGACTTTGAAATGATAATGCTTTCTTGTGATCACCAAGTTGGAAACTATGTTCCTGGCGATCACAGAGTGAAATCACTAAGGATGAAGACCCAAGAACACTCTGTAATATCAAGCACCGATAACAAAATAAATTGAAGATGGAAAGTTCTTACTGAACATCTTGTGACTTTTCAGTCTGACCACATGGCTACTTCAAAATAAATAGTTCATTAAAATGCTGCATTCCCTTTGATCCAAATGTATACTCCACTGATATTCTAAATAGTGGCAGTCATTAGATCAGTGAGAAAATTTTATTACTTAGTAGGAATAATAAAAGTTATGTCTTTGCGTGAGACAAAAAGGAAAAAAAGAAAACCAAAGCAATCGGGTCACAAAGGCATGGAGAAAATACAAAATATGAAACTCATGGTTATTAAACATTTCCTGACTTGCAGATTCTGGGAATATTTATGCTAGGAGTAAGAGGAATTTGACTGTAGAATGGGGCATGAAGCAGTGTTGGACCTTTTCTGAGTGCAGCTAGTATTCATCCGGGAATCTTTCTTGTTTCTTCAGTTACTGCAGCAGCGCCTCTCACAGAGCTGCAGGGGAGGAGAGTCATACACCAGAGTAAGGCCCAGAATGTTCAGGGTGGAAGCCAAAGAGCCATAGCATGGTCACCTTCTTCCTGCTTTCCTTTAATGATGTCACTAAGGTTGAGGAAGTGGCTTCTTTGTACTTGAAAAGGATGGTGCTCATCAAAGCCTTTTCCATTTTTGCTTAATATAGACTGCTTTCAGGGGATTAATATAAAGCCTTGGTGAAAATTAATTTTTTTCTTAATTATGACACAATTTTATGTTCACAACCTTAGTGAAACACTGGTCCCCAGAACACAAAAATGTTTACATATATATATTCCTTTATGCATCTCAATGTACTCTTTGAGAGTGGAGGAATCAGCCAGGAAGGAGTATATAATGCCTCTTTTATTCCTAAAAGAAAAAGAAAAACAATTTGTTGTGCATCACTATGCTGAGTATTATGCTAAACACTTTCCATTTGGTCCATTTCTCCTAACAATCTTGCTGATGGTTATTGCTATCTCCATTTAAAGAGAAGAGAAACTTAGATTCAGAGAAGATGTATAATTTAGGTTATGCTAAATGCTATTACAAAGCAACCCAGATATGAATAATGTCTTAAACTTGATAGAAATTTATTCTTGTTTCTCTAATGTCAAAATGGGTAACACTGGTTTGTAGGGTTGTGATGTAAGCTCTGATTGTTCGCTTTTCTTTTTGCTGAGGCATCCACTTTACAGATGGCTATCCTGAAAAAACCCATTGCCAGCCACACATTACGTAAAGAGCCAGGCTTCCTCCCCACAATCAGACTCTTTAGCTTTAGAGATTTTCATTGATTTCAACAACCGACCACGTGTTTCTTTTTTCTCTTCTCATACTTTAAATTCCTACTTTTATGTTCAAGTTTATCAATAAGGAGTGAACCCATGAAGCCTAGGCCTCCACCTTCAACCTCAGAAAAAGGAGAAGCCCAGACCTGTTCTCTCTCTCTTCTTTCCCCCTCCCTCCCAGACTCCAAACTCTCAGTTTGTGGTTGCCAGGTGTGTCTTGTAAATAATAAATCTTTTTTTTTTTCCAAATTTTCTTATGGTTGCTGGTAACGGGTGTTTGCAATCATAATAACCACAAGGGCTGGTTCAGCCACAACAGTGGTTATCGATAGGCTAAGGCCAGCACAAAAAACTAGGGTCTCTTCCAAGAATTTATTCAGGGATCCAGGTCACTTTCCATCTTAGGATTCTGTCACCTTCAACATATGGGTTTCAAGATGACTGAGGACAGGACAAGAGAAAGAGAATTCACATGGGAGTATTTTATGGATCATTCCTAAAAATGGTACCTACTACTTCCTTTGACCAGAAACCAGTCATGTGGCTGCTCTTCACTCTAAGCTAGACTGAGAAATGCATTTTAGTGTGATCTCAGAAATAAGAGAAAATGCATTTGGGAGCAGCTAGCCAATCTCCAGCACACCCAACTTCTCTAGTCATCAAAACACACTTAAATCTTGGTACCACATTAGAACAACCTCATCCCCTCCCCAAAGAGGGAAGCTCAAAATCTCATTCCAACAAAGCATCCATCTAAGAATTCAGGGGCTTCTTGGGCAGTGCAATCTTTCCTTCAGGTCTTGATAGGATATATTAAAATATGTTACCTCTCAGAAACAGGTATGAGAATAATCATAATAATATCATTTGTAGTAGCATATCACTGGGAAGAAATTTTGTGGAAGAAAATAAATCAATTGTGATATATTGAAAATACTTAATTAACAATGAAAATGAATTAACTCCAGCTGCATCCAAAAATATAAATTAGACAAACCTCATACGTATGACTTGTATACAGTTCTAACATATTTGTGAAACAATATGCATAAACTATATTTTATTAGCAGATGGTATAAGAACTTTCTAAGAAAAAAAACACCCTATCATATTGTGCACCTTTTTTGAAAAGTTCACTTTGGGTAGAAACTAACTCTCTAGGCATGAATGTTAATGGAGTTGTCTACACCAAAAAGCAGAGAGAATGTGGTCCTGTAGGGAGCTGACGTGTCACTGAATTTACTCTACCTAAGTAGTATTTAAATTCAAGTGGAGGTTTTGAAGTAACCAAAGAAGAAAATCTGTTTCAAACCTCATTTAAAAGCAGAGGTGCAAATGAGAGCATGCAAAGGCAAAGAGAAGCATGAGATGCCAATTATAGAAACTCCCATATATCATCAGAGGAGTTCTAGACTCTCACCAGACTGTAGAAAGGGGATGCAGGCCTAATTTAATCAGATCATTGTGGGACAAGTGAATTCTAGTGAACATATGGGTTATAATGACCATTTGGCACTGAAGCTCACCCTAGACCTGAAGCAGTAGAGTAACTGCATACAAGAATATTCAAGGATGATATTATTCATATTTTATAAGATGTACAACCCAGGCAATGAGCAGAGAGGATGTCAACCAGAAGAGACATTATCTCTTTTGTTCCTGATTTCTGGGTGAGGCTAGATGTCCCAGGTGAAGGGTGACAGTGAGGATGCTTGGAGAACAGTGGTTATTTGCCAACAAGTATAAAAGCATTTTAATATTTGAACAATTATTATGAACAAATCTATGTCTACTAGTAGAATAAAAGCACTAGGGACTTTAATGCTGAAAGAAGTTATGGATAAGAAGCTGAAAATAAAAGAAGGGAAGGAAATAACTTTTATACCCTCTCCTTAACAGTTAGCCGTATTCTTACTCCTTGCCATCAATTTACCATCATAACACATGGGAATGAGTGCAGTGTCTTCCACCTAAGCAAGGAGAAGAATATGATATACAGAAGCATCCCATCTAGGAAAGAGTAAGAGACAAGCCAATTCTCTCTGGATCCAGAAAAATGTAAAATAAAACTATACCAGAAAAGGGCAGGTAGGGGAGAGATCTCTGTTGCATGGACTTCTCCATAGAGCCTCCAACACGGTCAGAGAAAACGTGGGCCAGACAGAGTGATGAGATAATTAGCAGCACAGAGGTCTTACCCCCACTACAACACTTAAGGAAGAGATTCCACTAAGGCAATTGTGGGGGCTAAAAACAGATTAATGCTTTCCCTCCCACATTCTAAGTCCTTCTAGCTGGGCTAATAATCAAATTAGCAGAGATAGATTAACAGGAGAAAATAAAATATTTATATGCATGTGCACAGAAATTCACATAGGCATGAAAATTCCAAAGACAATGAGGCGACATTGAGTATACAAGATATTTTTGGTCGAAAAAGAAAGGGCAGTGGGGTATTGATTTCAGAAGTGACAATGAGCCATTTACACGTAGTTGAGGAAGAGCAGAACACAGCAGGAAAATTTTTTCTAGGCTACCCAGAAATGATGGGGTACAGGAGGCATCTAGCTGATAGGCTTGGAGTCTTGCTAACGAATGCTAGGGTGAAAATTCAAATTGGTTAAAATATATAATAGTCTGCATTTGAAGTGAAAAACTATAGCTAGAGCGAATATCGTTTTCTACTGAGGTTTTTGTAAAACCATTTCACACTGTATTTATTGTGTCATGGGAATCCACAATGCTTGAATTCTTTACTTTTATCTTATAGTTAACATTACTGTTCATTTTGTGTTTTAACCTATGTTCTTTACTGTTTTCAATCATGGCCATCAGATTGTGGCTTCACAATTCATCTCCTCTCTTCTATCTTTAATGTCCATTTCTCCTTTAAGTGTACCCTATTTTCTTCAAAGTAAGAAAAAGAGAAAAGGCTTTATTCAGTGACTATTAAAAGATTCTTTGTGTTTTAAATCATACAAACCTAGGCCAAATTTTAAGTCACATATACGGCTGATGTTAAGAAAGATTTGTTGATAAATTGTGTAATAATTCAGACCACTTCAACAATATTCAAGACAAGGAAACCTCTGATCTTAAAACCAGGATTCAATCAATGATTGCATGCAGATATTGCTTATTTTCCACATTTAAGAAACTGTACAGGAGGGCATTACAGAATGTCTATTTCATCATTTAAAGCAGGACACTATAAGCTGGGAGACCTGGAAATATGTTTTAAACAAAGTATATATATATGATGGTCTTATGAAGAGATTAGAAACAAAGGGAGCAAGATTTCCTGAACTGCTTGTCCGGAGTCAAACATGGATGAACTAACTAAGGCCCTCTCTCAGTTTTTTGAATCAAAAAAATCCATTCAATAACAAGTTATTTTCTTTTTATAATAGTGGCATTGTGTTAAGAATGGCTTATGAACTAAAAACAGGCTGCTCGAGACAATTTTAAATATCTTGAGACATACAATAGTGACATGAAATGAGAGCAAATCTTTGCCCTTCATTCGTTAGAAAGGTCAAGTGTCTCAGAGCATTTAATTTAGAAAGAAAAAAGTGCACAAAACACAACACTGCTTCGCCAGTTGAAATGACTGTGGAGTCTTCTATCAACTTCAGGAATTAGTTTCAAAGTGTCTGATTTTATTGGGTCTGCAACCAGCATGGAGCAGGCCACCTGCTGTGAAATAAGGCTGTAGCGACCAACAGTTATTATAGCAGTAGCCATACGTTTATTGCTTATTGGTAATAAACTTAAATCTTGGTAATTTTGAATTACTGAGTTAGCTTAGATTTATGGAGATGCACAATCATTTAGAATGGCATTCATTCCAGAAGGGTATATTATATAAACCAATTTGCTTATAGTGATGCAATTGCAACACAATAGTTAGGGTTGTATCAGCATTTCCATTACAAAGTCCTATTTTCAGGGTTTTATAATTTGACCATAAAAATTCTCTCCTTGTTGATACTTGGCAAACAAGGTCTGAGGCATAGAACTCAAGTTTTGTTTTTTTTTCTTAAATGAAATTAAAAACACACATATACATGTTTGATCTACTCAGCCATTTTTGGCTTTAACTCTGCAAACAACAACAAAATCACAACTATATCCAGACAGATAGAAAAATGTGGAGAAAAGAACAACTACCCCAAATGCCACGGGGATGGCAATGGTCAATTTATCTCAGTTACACTTCCATCTCCTGTGTGGGTAAGAAGAGCAATGTTTTGAGTGAAGACTTAAAAATGCCAGTGAAAATTTCAGCAGTTACTAATAGCAAACCAATGATTGGGTAAGTTCCCCACCTGTGAGGTGGAGAGAATTCTACTTCCCACATTAGGATGTGAGAATCAAGTAAGCAGGAACGAAACTGCAATTTTAAAAATCTATAAGCATTCCATATTAGTTCTTTGGCTTGCAATATCTTCTTCTAAATTTATAGGTTTTATTGTCCACCTTGCTTATTTAGATTTATTATACATGCATAGCTCTCCCCAAATATAAACTTTGGGAGTAGAGTGCTTCTGGCTTTGTCTCCAATGTGGCACATAAAAATACTTGTTAAATTGGTTTTATATTTTCCTTTTCAGAACTGGAAGTGGTGGCTTGACTTTAATTTGCATGGAGTCAGCACTTCGACTTGGAATTAACCCACCCTAAAGCCATGACGGTTGCCCTCTAGTGATCAACAAGGAATATGCACATGATGTACCTAGGAAAGGCCAGAATCTGTCTTAATGAAAACAGATCCATGGGAATTTACTCTGTATGAAATTTATAAAGGATATAAAACAAATGGTGTGTCTTTAACAATCTAAATTATTTAACACAAGAGAGGAGGACATTCCTCAGGGCTGTATTACAGCATATAATGAAGAAAATCAGCAACTTCAGCAGGCTGCTTAAATTCTAGCCTGGCTCTGCTGCTTGCTAGCTTTGTAAACTAGCAACACACCAAGTACCTCTGGGGACCAGCTCACCACCAGTGAAACTAGAGATCATGACAGCCTTTGCATTCGAGGGTCATTGTGATAACATGGGATAATCCATGACAATCGCGGCTCATATGAAGTATCATATTGTTCTTTCTGTTGTCCCATTCTGAGCACAATATTCTTTCCCAAATTGTCATTGGTGAAGAGTAGATCCTTTAAAGTGTTTTTCCTTAAATACTTTGTTTCAATAAGCTTAAAAAATCTAAAGTTGAAGAAAAAGTTGAGTGTTACGTGTACTATGTAAGTTATAGAATATATGGCAGCTCTTTCATTTAATATGCTTACAATACATTTTTGTGCTTATGATATAAAAATATAATTAAGAATCATAAGGCCCTGGGCTGAGCACTGCATGAGGAAAGAGAAGCAAAGATATGGCCTTAGTATTCAGAAACTTACATTCACCTGGTGGAAACGTGCCATACCGTGCGGGCACTTTCAGTTGGAAGCAGAGAAGGTAAGCTCTGGAATATCCATAAGTTTCAACCTGGTCTGTGTCATTCACTTGCTGTGTGAACTTCAGGAAGTTCCTGAACATTTCTGTGCCTCAGTTTCCTTATTTACATCTCGCTGAGGAATGCTCATAAAGTATGGAGTGAAGATTCTAAATGCTCAATAGATGAAAACATTAGTCTTATAACACTATTTTGGATTTTAATATTCAACTAAAATAGATAACTGTTGTCTACCTGTACTTTGCTACAGTTTTCAAATTGGATACTGATATATATAGCTAAGAAACCTACCCCTAACCATGGTAGCCAGTCAGTGATGAATTAGGTTTTTTTTTTGTTTTCTGGGGAAGAAAAATTTAGATTCACATAACTTTATAACCTTCAAAATGTACAGAAGACCATAAAAGTTTTTACTCCTCAAGGTATCTCAACTTTCTGGGTCTTGTCACACGCAGAGAGCAGAAAGGATCTTATATGAGATTGAGCACCAAGGTATGTCAAATGCACTGAGAAGAAATATTCTGTGGCTCAGGGGGAAGGAGAATTAATTTTTATAAATTCTGAAGAAATGCTGACTTCTTGTGATCTATTTTCCAAGGAGTAAATTTTGAGATAAAAAATTCAGAGTGTGTTCTAGGTGAGGCTGTGTTGTTAGAAAGAAGAGAAGAGATGCTACAGTTGAGGTGGGTTGCCATTCTACAAGATGTATGGAAAAGAATAAAAAGATACATGGTCTTCCCTGCATTGAAAACATCAATCATAGATGCGGAGTGGCTCACAATGAACAGAGATATTATCTAGAACATGACTTATTGCTTTTGGGATGTTGTGTGTCCCAAACTTTGCAAAAATTATCTGCCTAAGACTCCAGTTCTCAGAGACCAAGTTCCGCAGAGTTACCTGCTATGGAATAGGAATGAATGGAAGGGGTTATACAAACTGAAAAAGAATTATTGAGAGAGGCATTGCCTTAAGAAAGGTATTATAGTCGTTGAAAAGGGTTGGCCTGAGGACTGTCCACCTAACAGTCCAGTGTTCCCTTCTGTGGTTCACTTCAACTAACATTATGTGTGGACAGTTTTCAGTTGGGCTTTTTAAAATTCAACAGGTATATATTTTATATTTGTTATGGACAGGTGCTAAATTAGATGATTGGAATTCATAAACATGTTAACAATAGGTCCATATTCTTAAAAAGATTATGGTTTGGTGGAAGAAACTGAAAAAAAGATTTTAATAAAATATGATGTGTTTACACAAAAAGTTGGCAAACCATATTTTGAGAATGCTCAAAAGAGACAAGGAATGTTGAGGGCAAGCCTGGAAATATATTCTGAAGGAAAAGACAGTTTACCTGAAGCTTTTAGTGTGAATAATTTTTCATCCATTAAGGAAAAGAGAGAACATGTTACTGACCGACTAGATAACAGGAACAAACACCTTTGGTTGGCATGGTCCTTCCCCACTCCTAGTTTCTCTCTCTGCACACTGGGCTGGGTCTCAGGTGTGAACACAGGGATGCTGATTAGTATTTGCCCATGACGATATGTACTCGTGTTGTATGGCCCAGTCCCAAAAGGCGGACATAATAGGACCTAAGTAGGCTTTTCTGAAACAGAGAATGTAAAAGGTAGATCCTGATACAGTGTTGGAGTAAAAGCAGCAAATCAGTCCATACTTGTCAGGGCTACTTTTTGACTGAGTAGTAGAGAGGAAATTCATTAACTTAACTATTTAGTGACTGACTACTTCTGGAACAGAGAACAGTCCCTGCCTTCACAGTTTCTAGTGCACTGAAAAAGATACACTAGCAAACCAACCATTGCAAAGTGGCTGGATGATCTGTAACATAACTATAGCCCATTCCAGGACACTGGGTGTTTATAACATCGGGCATCCAACTTAGTATGACCCAAGGAGTCTGGTCCACTGAAAACTGCAAGAAGAGGGGACAAGAAGGATTAGTGGAAGTTAGCTATAGTAGAAACAAACTTAAAATGAGTCAGGCAAGAGATAAAAGCAGAAAGAGAGATATTAATTGGGAGGAGCAATAGAGCAATAGAGTGTCAAGTACATGGCAGTGGGGATGGTTTGAAAAGGGTGCAGGCAGTAAAGGGGTGCATTGACTGCAGATTGTTTAAAAACAATAGAAAACAAAAGCCAGTCTGCTTGTTATTATCACCATATACCAGTGATTCTAAACAATGTGATAAAATACCCTTAACCCCCCAAAATGTTACTGCAGGTTCCATTTAGTTAGGAAATCAATGTTTAAACTTTTCCCTTAATACTTTATTCTACATGAAAATTAATTTGGAGAAATCTCAGTTGTACCACTAGCCCTCAATACCCTCCAACTCAGCTAATCTGTTTTCATTCCAAGATTAAGTTTACAACATTTCATAATCAACCACACACATTTCAAACAGTCACTGCCTCCAACCCCACTGGCACAAGATATTCTTGTGCATTAACAGTTTTGAAATAAACATTGTTAGTAGAGTAATTGTAAAGATGAATAAACAGAACTTGAGTTACTATAATTCTGTAATTCTGTGTGATTGAGGTTTTAATTTGATTTTACAATTGAAAATAGTAAAACAGAATGCAAATTGTGAGGTGTAAGATATATGTATATGTGATATGTCTGTATATATATGATATAATATATATGTATATATGGACATACAATATGTATATATACAGGTAATTCAGGAAAATATTTCACCTCTTATATATGATTTAATCATGTATATCTATGTATACATATATATTA
Source organism: Macrotus californicus (assembly GCA_007922815.1). Taxonomy (NCBI): domain Eukaryota; kingdom Metazoa; phylum Chordata; class Mammalia; order Chiroptera; family Phyllostomidae; genus Macrotus; species Macrotus californicus. Next base: position 4,245 of record VMDR010024333.1, on the reverse strand, counting down.
CCTCATATATGTGTGTATGTATGTGTATATACACACACACACACACACACAAATATATATATATGACCAAATCATATGTAAAAGGTGAAATATTTCCTGAGTTACTTGATCTGGGCCTCAAATATACAGAAATCCCACCGGAGGAAAGGACTCTTCTGGACAGAAGGCACAGCACACGTGAGGGCATAGAGCTGAGAGACTGCAGTATGTTCTTGGGAGAACTGCACGTACTTCAGTGGGCTCATCAGGGAAGGCAAGGGAGCGGATACCAAAGAGTTAAGCCAATGCAAAATCATGCAGAATCCTGGAAGCTGTTTTAAAATGTGAACTTGAACTTCTGGGCAACTGGGAACCATTGAAGAATTTCAAGCATGGAATTGACATGATCCTTTGCACTTTCTAGCAACAATTATGACTACATTGTAAGAATGGGTCATGGGAATAATATTACTTGGAAGATCAGTTTTGAGGCTGCTGTCATTTCAGTGAGAGGAAGTGCTGCTCTGAATGGAGGTAGTGGGTCTGGGGTTATGGAAAAGTACAGGTGGGGAGAGGAACTCATTTGCTGCTAGCTTGGGAGACAATGCCAGTCACAGAGCTAAGGAAACCAGGGCAGGAGATTCAGGAGGGAGGACCATTTTGATCATAGGCTGCATAATTTTTGATTGGGATACAGGATCAGAGGTGTTTTGAGAAGCATCTGAATACATTACCCAGAGGCTGCAAATAAACCTGGAAACATGTAGACTTGAGAATCTGCAAATAGAGATGTTTGGCTACTTGAAGCTCTGCAGGCGTGTACTCTCATCTGAAAATCTGTGTTCAAGATCCATCATGCTGCACCTCCCAGCACAACCTCTGCCACCACCGTTTACCAACTTTGTGTCCTTAATCAGGCTATTTAATTTCACTGGGCCTCAATTATCTGGACCCTAGTAGTTATCATACACTGGGGGCAGACATATTTTGAGAATTCTTAAATATTCACATATTTTTCTAACTGCCTCATAAGTTGCCTGGTATTTTGCCAATTAGAAAGTCTTGGTTTTTTTTTAACTTAAATAGTTGTCATCTATAAAATTCCTATTTAAAAGCAAATTTCCTTGAGAAATTATTTGTAAATAATGACAGTTAATAATCACATTGTGCTTATTATGTGCCAGCCAGCATCCTAAATAATTTGCATATTTTAACTCATTCAATCCCTTAAAAACCCTTAGTAGTTATTATTTTTCATCACCCACTTTACAGATGAGCAAACTGAGGAAAGACAGGTCAAAAAAATGCCTCAAGTTCCAACAGGTAGTGAGAGCTAGTGGTGGGATTGGAAGCCAGACAATCTAGCCCCAGAGTCTGTGCATACTACCACTAATCTATATTACCATGTATTTTGCTATGTATAATGCACATGCATGTTTTTGCACCCATTATCCATGGGATTATTATACCCATGGTATGTAATCATTACACCCATGTATAATGCACATCCTTATTTTGTCCTAAAACATTTGGGCAAAAAAGTGCACATTATTTACAGCAAAATACAGTACTATTAATTTCTTCAGTAGGATGAGTTGTCAATGAAGAATTACATTAGACATGTCAGGTTCCCTGATAAGAACAATAGCTTATAGAATAAGGTTTTTGTGGAATGGGATTTAGAGCAGGTGAACTTGAACAGAGGTAAGTAAAAATGTCGTTTTCTTCAATGTCTGCATCAGGCACTGTGCTGGATCTCTTGGACACCTAAGTACGGAAGAAGATAGCACATGTCCAGTGGAATGGATACAAGTGGAAGCCATATGGTCACAAAAAAGTAGGGGCCCATCAAACACACTTTACAGATACTTTTTGTTGACAGCACCTGTCTGCCCCCAGGTTTTCCACACAACTACATGTTTATATGTTTGTATTTCCACAAGAAATGTACCTATACAATGTGGTACCAAATTCTGGATCAATGAAACCTAAAAGACTCTTTAGGGACAAAGAATCTATATCACATTTCAAGTATTTTACAGCATTCCCCCCCACCCCGACCTCTGCCTCCATTTTTTAATTTCACTCATTTTAACTTGATTCTGTTGTAACAGATGCCGATTGAGTCTTTGACACTGAGAATGCCAGATATATCGTTAATGTGTTACCAAATGAAGAAGGCTTACTAACAATATGTTTTGCCTGCATCAATTTGCTTCTTTTAATAGAGAAACTCATTTGAATAATATCTGAATAAAGGCGTTAATAATAGTAGTGAAGCAAAAGCCAGACTGGACTAATGAGCAACTGACTCAGGTCTTTACCCTGAATTGAAATGGAATGACATTGGAATAATTTTGGAGGCACAAAATGCTCTGTTAATTGACACTCTCCCTCCACCCTCGCTCTTGTCCACAATGGCCACCACACCGGGATGGGGAAAAGTAGGTTCACAGTTGCGAGTACATGAAACACAGAGTTTATTCTCGTATTATTTGCTAATTATCGTGTTATTTGTTTGTATTACAACTTCAACCCCACTTTGCCCATGTCTGGGTTTTTAACATACTGCTTATCTTTGGACTCACCTTGAAGTTGAGAAAGAATATCTTGGATTGACATTAAAATATGTTGTAGTGTCAGCCAAAAATAAATTATTCTGAAGTTGTTTATAAGTTTCAGTTATTCAGAAAGGATGTATCAAGAGATTCACACCGTTATATCTATATATATGTAATGACTAAATATTGATAAGGGTGTTAAGAAAATCATTTCTTCTTTTAAAATCCAAATAGAAATATGGAAGAATGTTATGATGTTATATTTCATTTGTATGGTGGTGAGTATGAGAGAGAATAGGGAGGAATAGAAAAAGAAGGAACGAGAGAGAGAAGGATGAGAATTATTGATAGTAAGACATTGACACCCATCTATTTGGAATTTTATTGACACAAATTTGCTGTAAGAAATGTAATTGCCGTATTTAAGAAAAAATCTAAGATAAACTTGTATCAGTCTAAATATAATACAATGAAATATAAAAGGCTTAAGAGAAGATATGTGTGTGGGAAAGGTATTTAAAAGAGCTATTCCATTCTATAGGTAATTTATCAAAATTAAATATATAAGTTTTGTTGTTAATCTTTTCTAAGTATTAAATATAGGAAAGCTTAAAAATGTTTAGTATACATTTTGATGAACGCACCCATGTAACCATATCAAAATAAAAAATTCCTAGTATCCAAGACATTACCCCCCTCCCATGCCAAAAAAGTAACTGCTATTAGGCTTCAGTTTCTAAAAATTTGCTTTGTGGGTTTTGAATTTTATATCAGAAAAATGATATAATTTATAACTTTAGGAGTCTGGTGCTTTTCATCCATCATGCATATGAGATTCAGCCACATTGGTGTGTATAGCGATGGCTCATTCTTTCCCATTCTCATGTTTATTCATTTTACTGTTGAAAAAAATTGAGTTGTTTCTAGTATGTGGCTATTATAAATAGTGATGTTTTCAATATTTTGTATGTGATTTTTGGCTAAAGAAGAAAGATTTTGTTAAGTACTCAAAATTCTTTTAAAAGTTTCCACGTATTGAGAAAACCTGTTCCTAGACTTGGGATAGACAGAGAAGCTCGAAGCGGTGCTCAGGAGCACACACTTTGTGCCAAATTGTCTCTCATTTTGTTTGTCAAGAATTTGCCAAGGTCAAAATCTCAAACTCGCCCTGGAAGGACTTCTATGCCCCATATAAAGTTGCACTGTTTTCCAAATTCTTGTACTTTCCTTGAAAAGTGGCAAAAAAGATAGTTTTTACTTAGTATAAAAATGGCTGTTAGGTAAAACTTCTGACATGCTAAAATCAATAAATCAATATGTTTAAGAGTAGTTTAAGAAAAATCAGGAGTCAACCCACAGATGGTAACTTACTTCAATTGCTGTACTAAAAAATCAAAACAAAATTTAACACCAGCGTAGTTTTTCTGAAAGACAGTAGTTGTCTGAAATCTACCCTCCTTGCATTTATCTTTACTTTTAGCTTTACTTGGACTTCTAAATGAGCTACTCTTTCTCCAGGGTTTTCTCAAAAAAATTATAATTTAAAGTCATTAGAACAAAATACCATATAGAAATTAAAACAGTTGTTTAGAGACAAGATAAGTGCAATGATTGAGATGCTAAAATTCAGGAGGATATACAAAAAGGAGGAAAAACAACTATAGTATTCAGAATTTAGTGACTTTTTATCCTGACTATAAATCTG
>VMDR010024332.1:0-15094 GCA_007922815.1 Macrotus californicus | reverse complement strand
GGGGGGAGGAGATGGGACAACTGTAATAGTATAATCAATAAAATATATTAAAAAAAAAAGACAGAAAAGGAGTGATGAGAGTTTAGAGTAATCAGGCACCTTCTGGACTTCCTTGAACTTCAGGTAGAGCAGTTCTAGCAGAGGTCCTGGGTGGAGGAATGTCACATGGCCTCCGTGGTCCAATAGAATCCAGCACAGGGCCCTTACGGAACAGGAGGTGAAACCAGGTATAGACAGAGTTCTTACATGTCAGACCGGGAGTTCTGAGAAGTGGAGCCATGTGAGGTCACAGTGTAGAAACGACTGACGGGTTGGAGATGACCTGGGAGCAGGGCTCCGTGGGTGGGCGTTGGGGACTGTCAGGAAGACCTGCCCATCGATTGTACAGAGCTGGCCTCTGTGCCGGGACATACCTACTCCTGTTAATGTGAGCTGACTTTCCCCCTCATTGAGTCTTTTCTTCCCTCTTCTTACATTCTGTTAAATTATTTTATCTTAAATTAGTTTTAGCTGGGTTTTTGTGTCTCATGCATTTAAATTATTCCTGAGTGATTCCCAGATGTAAACTCTGATTTCAGTGAGTTACACTAAAAAATGAAGGTGTTCAGGCGTGATCACTGGGGGTGTGAGAAATGTAAATGATGGCATCCAGTGTGGTTAATGATCTTCAGGACATCCACATGATAAGCCACGTGATAATTAGAATTTTTGAGACAAGGTGCTATTAGGTTTGGATAGTTTGAGTGAGAATGAATGGAAAGCCATACAGTGATTCACAGGTTTTCCCCAGCAGCTCCCGGTGACGCCGGCATTCCTTGGCTGGCCTCAGCAGAGCCCCAGCCTCTGCCTCTGTGTTTCACGTGGTCTTCTTCCCTTCGTGTCTCCATTCCTCTCCTTTTCTCGTAAGGACTTGGTCATCGGATATAAGGCCCACCTGAAATCCAGGGTGAGTTCATCTTCACATCTTTAACTCATCACATCTGCAAAGATCCAATTTTTATATAAAATCAAATTCTAAGGTTCTGGGTACACATGAATTTTTGATAGACATTTTTCAATCCACTACCCACCCCCCACCTCACCAGCAGTGGTGGGAGATCCATCCTGGAAGTGACCATCTTGTGCCTGGTGGAATCTGAAGGGGTTATGTCAGCATTAGCCGTACAGAGAACACAGACAGCCTTCACGGCTCAGTCAGACGAGGGGTAGCAATATTGCAGGGGCTGTTTTCCTCAAAAAAAAGCACTTGATTCCATCGATGAATGAGCCAAAACTCATAAGTAAATTTAAATTTGAGCATTAAGTTAAAAGCCATGTGAAAAGCACAAGCAATATATTAATATTATAATTAAAATAATGAAGCCTAAAAAAAAGATTTGAATCTAGTCATCCCAGAATGTTGGAAAGATCCAGGAAACTGTTAATATGATTCCAGAACTCTGTTTAAATATTTCAGTAATGTGCTTATTTCAATTTGTTGTCTCATGGGTTGTGTTATTGGTGACCGCTTGCCAGTGTAGCCTACCCACACACAGCAAGTAGCCCTTTTAGGGGAACAGAAGTCTCCCTGGCTGCAAATTAGTAGTCCAAAGCCAAGTGGTCATCACCTACCATGGCTGCAGAAACTTTTCTTTCAAGAAATCATCTAAAGCATTAGCTCTCTACTACATGTAACCTGAGTGTCTTGGACATTTCTTGATTGGCATTAATGATGTGCCCAGGTGAGCCCCAGGACAGGACAATGACTGAGTGAGTGCATGCAGTAGGAAAACAGCACATTTGTGTTGGATGGGCCCGAGGGGTTTGAAGGAGGACACCCAAAATGCAACACTGACACGCAGGGTACACAGGCTGACCAGGTGATGTTACCTGGCAGACCCAGGAGTGAGAGGTAAGGGTGGTGGCTTGGGTGCCCTATTGCAATAAACCAAAGATTCTGGAATTCTCTCATGTTAGCATAATTGCCCGGAGTTTGACTAACGGATCTGATGCTAAGGGTGCAATCTTTGATTAGGGATGGCCTGTTTGATGTGGGAACAGCATCTCCGCAGTGGACTCCGTCACATGCTGGCAGCATGCTGTTTATAGACTTCTGAAGTCCCTGGTCACTCATGTGATCCCAGGTGACCCCTGAAGTGTGCATTCGGTCCAGAAAGGCGATTTCCTCCAGAACAAATTGCAGCAGTGTGAGGGGAACACACTTCCTCCTATAAGTGGGATATACTAGGAGTGGGGGAGCAATTTTTCTCCTGCAGCTACCAACACCTTCTCAATGAGGAGCCTCTGGTCAGCAAGTCTGAGGGGTTCTGCATCCATGACCCAGGGCAGAGGGAAGTAGGCGTGGAGGGTCAACAACTCAGGCCCCTGGAAAGGCCTACATTTCAGTGTTCCTCTAATTCTGTGTGGGCACCACCAGTTGGCAGGAACAGTTTTTGGTACCAGAATTCCTTGGGTAGTTTCTTCCACCACAGGTGGTTTAGGGACCCTGAGACGCATACTGCCACAGCCTCTATAATAAAGGGGTTTAAGGCGGAGACAGTAAGACTGGTACTGGACAACTTCCTGAGTGATTTATTTCCCTATTCAAATTCAGTATATTTTAAAGTATTCTGTGAATAATTAGGCAAGCAGACCTCACGAGTATACATGGCTCTGGTTGCCGTGGGTGAGGGAATGTCCCCATGACACAGGTTCTGTCTGCTGACTGCTTCTGTCGTCCTCTTTATTCACAGCTGTCTGCTCAGAGAAATTTTCAAGGGGGACATGCATGGATTTCTAAAGACGTTTCCAAGTGAGCAGGCACAACAAAGAGCTGAAACTGGCCTATGGGGGCAATGGAAGGAAATGATGCTGATGCATGTGACTGAGGACGTCCCCGGGCAGAGCCCACATGGGTGGCACCTTCATGCTTCAGGACCACAGTGCGTTCAGAGATCTGTCAGAAGAGCCTGGTTTAAACTCCAGGACAGGTTCTGGGAGCCCTGTCACTTCACCCCTGGTGATGTGCATGAGATGAGGCAGCACAACCCTAGAGGGTGTTTTCTCGATTAAGACAGGGCTGCAAGGAAGACCTGGTGAGTACTGAATTCTTCGTTACAGACCTTCAATTCTTCCCCAGAAAGATTTCACAGCTGTGGAAAGAAGTTCTGAACACATAAAAATCAAGTTTCAGAAGAGCTGAGCATTATTTTTTTTTAACCCTTACCAGTGGACATTTTTTTATTACTTTTTAGAGAGAGAAAGGGAGAGAGGAAGAGAAACAATGATGTGAGAGAGAACAGTTTGGTTGCCTTTTGTAGGCTCCCTAACTACCCACAACCTGGGCATGTGCCCTGACTGGGAATCGAACCTACAACCTTCCAGTTAGGGGATGATGCTCCAACCAACTGAGCCACCTGGCCAGAGCAGGAGAGCTGAGCATTCTCGTGGCCTATGAAAGCAAGTATGTTATTCACTTCTGCAGCAACAAATGGGCCATGTGAACAGCAAATGAGCCACAGGCTGGATCATGAAACAAAAGGCTTCCAACTACTCTTGCAAGAAAAAGATGTTATAAAGTTCCCATCTGTCTTGTCACACTCAATTAGGATATGACTCAAAATAATATCCTCTCTCTGCAACTCACCTCAATTATTCCTGGGATGACTGCCTTTACCCTTCCACAACTCTCTGTGGTGTTTCCACTGGGGAATCACAGCAGACTTGCACAGATATCATCCTACACGTAAAGTAAACTCAGGATAGGCTAGAACCGTGCAGGTGAGCGTAACGCTTTCTCCAGTTGGGAGGACTCTGGTGTGGTGGGGTACACATTATGTCAGTGTGTACAGCAGCAATATAAAAATGGCAAATACTACATTAAATATTTAAAGTCAAGTGAAAATCCTTTCCAATGAATTACACACAGAAAGACACCACAAATATCTATGGCCCAAATTAATAGGAAGTCTCAAGTTCCACAAAACAATGTCCAGACTCACGACTACATGTTACCTACACACACTTGTAACAATGGCATAAATGAAGATAAACCATGTTTATATCTCTATCTCTATGGCAAATGCTTATTGTGATCCAATGGAAGCAGGGCATTCTGTATTGCCACCTGTATTTATTCCCATAACCAAGCAGTTCCTGAAACAGTGTTTAAGGTGTGTTACACGGCCAGATGACAAGTGATCAATAATGACATCCTCACTAACTGAGGCTGCTACTCTCATAAAACACACACACACCTCCTCCCTAGTACACCACATCAGTTTTCATTTCCTTCGGAGCCCTTATTCCCTCCTTATAAACTAAAGCTTTACCATTTGCTCACCACCAAACATAGGCGCCAGGACAGCTAGAACATGTTTGTCTCAGGTCACTCTACCCAAATCCTACAGGGCCTCGACTGGTTGTGCTGAACTGGGCACGACGACTCTATCAAAGAGCATGGAAATGAGGGGTGTTGAGCCGTCAGTGTCAAGGGCAGTCTCTGAGGGAGAGAGGCCTGACAGGGCCAGTGGTCCTGTCTCCCTCGCCAGGTTTGTGTTCTCTCACAACTCACCTACACTTAGAGGCCTCAGCTGAGTTAGAAATGCACTATTATATTACACAGTACACTAGGAAGTGAATTTACATATTCTGACTGAAACGCATTATGGTGAGTGGTGTAACGCACCACAGGAAACACACCAGTGCGCAGAGAGGAAGTCCCACAGCCACAGGCTGTTTCAGGGCACAGGGGCTGGATCCCTGCGCTGCCAAGTCTCATGCCACCAGAGAAGGACGTCACACACCTCCTTCACCAAAGGGCCTTGGTGACCATAATGGACAGTGGCTCACAAAATGACAAAGGTGACACCACCAAATTATAAAAGTGGCCAATAACGCCCTCTTCTTACTAATGTGACTCACGGGGGCCTCTTACAAATTAGGCGTGGCTCCACTACAACACCTTCCAGAAAAAGAGGTTTATGATCACCGGTAACATACTTTGTTTAGCCCCTCAGAGAACTCAATAAACAAAATGTCTTGGTGTCTTAAGGAGCCATAATATCACGTATCACAGGCCAAACCCTACAAAAGTCCTGGTCAACCTTTGACGTTACACCATAGCCCCGTGCGCCCTGTGGCCACTCATATTGTTACAGCGCTCATATTGTCCTCTCTGACTACAGCCTCGATCACACAGGTCACGGGCATGAAAAATCTAGGATTTGGGGTTTGGGTAGTAAGACTGAATGGCAATTTGTGTCATGACAAAAACCATAACTATAAAAAAAATAAAACAAAATATGCCTGAGGAAAAACTACCTGATCATAAATGCACATGATAAAATTAACTCATAAAGTATAATTATTAATGAAGAGAATTACACAGTTTATTTGGAAATTCATAATTATGGGACATTTTAGCATACCTTCTCAGGAAATAACACAGTGTTTGTCAGCATACAAGGGCTTAGAAAACAGTTAATAAAATATGCGCACAAGTGTTCATTTGACAGTACACATACTTTTAATCGCATACAATCAAACATGACTGAAAACATGTTGAATAAGAAACACTTGCTATCACTGTTAAGTGCATGAGGTACTTCCTACACAAATCAGCTCTTACACGGATATAATCGTGAGAAGAGGAGAACCAAATGGGAGCAAGAAGTGTGAATCAGTTTCCTGGTGGACACAACAGGGCTTACAGAAAAGTCCAAACTCTGATGCTTCTTTGATGTGGAGTTTGTGAAGACATCAGTGGAAACCTATACACTTCAGAAAATGGATATCAGACAGCTGGTGGTGGTTTTGGGGATGGTCTTGATTTGGAAGGTCAAAAAATCCAGGTAAAAAGCTAGAAGATTTTTGTCCTGGAAGCCCTTATGCCTGTTTGTCTGTGGGAATGTTGGCCTTCTTTGTTTCTGCCTTCCAGATCTCATGCAAGTGAGGCTGCTAAGGAATTCTAACATGGACCTTAAAGGAGAGGCATTCTGGAAAAATCAAGGTCCTACCATTAGCCAATGGGAGGGAAAATCTTCAGCTCTTGATTTTGCTGCCCTATCACAGGTCCCTGTTCTTGATTCAAAGTGTATTCACCAAATGTCAGTCCAAAGGAGGAACAGAAAGCAAAGGTCCAAATGTGAAAATAATTCACATATAACGATATTCTCTCCTGAACTTGCCGTACATGACATTATCAGTATGGGAAACAGAAAAAGGCTCCTACACTTGCCATGCCAAACAAGGAGTTTCGTCAGAGGGAAAAGTAGAATGTGTCTAGTGGACTAGGGATATAAAGGGCTGCCTCGGGCCACTAGGAGAACCCTAACACCAAACGGTCATTTTTCAATGGCCCCATAAAACAAAACAAAACACTATAGAAAGATGTTTAGCCTAACTGTATATAAAAAACAGACTTAAGTTCATCCATGTACCTATTAATAAGAGGCTTCAAGACAGAAAATATTATTAAACGTTTTAAGAAAAAAAGCACTATTAATTTCATGTGCTATTGTTGACACTCTCATTATTATCTCGCATGACTATTCATTTCTGAAAGTCACTACTAGAAATCCACAGTCCAACGATGAAGTAAAGAAAAAGGTACAGTAAACACAATATATTTACAACATTAATGAGAACTCTCACATTGAAAACTTCCTGGCACATTATATGTGTATTAATTTCTTTCAAGCTTTCTCATGTTACTTACATCTTAATTTCTTTTTTGGAGGAAATTTTCACTTGTAAGAATGTGGACCAATTCAAATCTTTTCCCAAACTGTTTACATTCTTGAGTTTTTAATCCAGTGAGTCCTTTTATGCTTTTGAAAGGAACTAGGAAAAGTGAAGCCTTTCCCAAATTCTGCACATTAATATGGTTTTGCTCCAGTGTGCATTTTCACATTTTGAAAGGTTGTGTGATAAGTGAAGACTTTTTCAAATTGTTTGCAAATAGGGGGTTCTCTCCAGTGTGAGTTCTTTCATGTTTCTGAAGATAACGGAGACAAGTGAATGCTTTACCACATGTTTTACACACATACGGCTTCTCTCCAGTGTGAGTTCTCTCATGTGTTTGGAAACTTCGATACCACCTGAAGGCTTTCCCACACTCCTTACATTCATAGGGTTTGTCCCCAGTGTGAGTTCTTTCATGTGTTTGTAAGGAACTGAGATCTCCGTAGGCTTTCCCACACTCCTTACATTCAAAGGGCTTCTCTCCAGTGTGATTTCTTTCATGTTTCTGAAGATCACTGGGATACCTAAATGCTTTATTACAGTTTTTACATTTATAGGGTTTCTTTCCAGTGTGATTTATTTCATGTTTTCGAAGATAATGGAGACAACTAAATGCTTTACTACATTTTTTACATACATATGGCTTCTCTCCAGTGTGATTACTTTCATGTGTTTGGAAACTCTGATAACATCTGTAGGATTTTCCACACTCCTTACATTCATAAGGTTTCTCTCCAGTATGAATCCTTTGGTGTATTCGTAAGGAACTGAGATATCTATAGGCTTTCCCACATTCCTTACATTCGTAAGATTTCTCCCCAGTGTGCGTCCTCTTGTGGTATCGAAGAGAACTGGGATAACCAAATGTTTTGCTGCATATTTTACATTCATAGGGTTTCTCTCCAGTGTGATTTCTTTCATGTATTTGGACACATTGATGAGAACTGAAGGCTTTCCCACATTCTTTACATTCATAGGGTTTCTCTCCAATATGAGTTCTTTGATGTGTTTGTAAGGAACTGGGATCTCTGTAGGCTTTCCCACACTCCAGACATACAAAGGGCTTCTCTCCATTGTGATTTCTTTCATGTTTCTGAAGATCACTGGGATACCTAAAAGCTTTGCTACAGCTCTTACACTCGTAGGGTTTCTTCCCAGTGTGATTTCGCTCGTGCTTTCGAAGATAACGGAGACAACTAAATGTTTTACCACACTGCTTACACACATATGGCTTCACTTCTCTGTGATTTCTTTCATGCCTTCGAAAACTCTGATAACAAAGGAAGGCTTTTCCACACTCCTTACATTCATAGGGCTTCTCTCCAGTAAATTTACTTTCATGTCTTCGATAATTTTGATAATATCTGAATGTTTTTCCACATTCCTTACATTCATAGGGTTTTTCTCCAGTGTGAATTTTTTCATGCCGTCGAAGAGAACTGAGACAACTAAATGCTTTGCCACACTGTTTACATTTGTAAGGTTTTTCTCCAGTGTGGGACCTTCCGTGTATGTGAAGTGAATTTGAAGTACTAAAGGTTTTCCCACACTCCTTACATTTATAGGCTTTTTCTCCATTGTGATTTCTTTCATGTTTGTCAAAACACTGGAGATAACTGAAGGCTCTCCCACATACATCATAATTACATAGTCTGTCTCCGTAACTTGGATAACCACATGGCGTGTGTCCAGGGTGACATCTGACAGGCCCACTGTGGGATGACTGGTGCATGAAGGCTCTCCCACACATGCTGTGTTCCCACACTTTTCCTCCCGGAAGAGTTTTCTTCTTCAGACGGAGATTTGGAGAAAGGCTGAAGTTTTCCCCAGACTGACTACTCCTTTTCCCTTCACAGAGTCTCTCTAGCGTTGGATTTCTGTAAAAATTGAGAAGCACATTACTAATAATTTTTTCATTAATGATTTTTAAATTATTAGTACCATATTTGAACTATAGTTTCATGACTTATAGCAAAAATGTAGGTTTTCCCCTTGTCTGAATGATTAGAAAATTAGTGTACTGAATGATTTGCAAGAGGAGTTTGCCTTTACTACTATCAAAACAGTGATATTCACCTTAAGGGTTTATTGACACTCTTTCCGTTTAAATTGTCTTTCAAACACTGAACAAATTTGTCATATATAAGAAATTAGGTGGAAATTTTCTGAGAAGTAATAAGTTTGAAGCAGAAGTTGTTTTGGTTGCTTCTTTTTAAATTTGGTAGCGTAACAGCGTATCTTTTTTTCTAAAACAAGACAGTGCTTTCTGTTGTGAGTGAGACTCACCTTCGTCTTCTGCCCCACTGTCTGTACTGATCTTCAATGTCATGATCTCCCCATTTCTTTCCTAAAACACAGACCCAGAAAATTGATTCCAAACTATTAGAAATCCTAGAAAAATCATTAGATTCTAGTTCTACAATGAGCTGTGACCACGCCCAGTCTGTTTACCAGTGCCCTCCCTTCCCACATCCCACATCCCACATCTGAGAACACCGTTGGCCAAGAAACACCTGTTTCTGTCCTCTGATTAACAAGGTGAAGGTAACTCGTCATCCTTACTGACTGAGGCCAGGTTCCTGAAGGTTTCCCGCATCACATCTCTGTAGAGCTTCTTCTGTGGAGAATCCAGTAAGGCCCACTCCTCCAGACTGAAGTTCACAGCCACATCCTCAAAGGCCACTGAGTCCTAAAAACCCAAAATATGTGTAGAGTAGGGTGTGTGAGACTGACAGCACTGGACACCCAGACCCCATTTATAGAAAAGTTATGAGTGATTCTATTGTCTCCTAACATGTATTCTGTGACTTAATGATAAGAAACTCTCTGTCCACATTTGCTTCCTCATGCATTTAACACCATCATGAATACGTAGAAATTGTTTACATATTGTTACTCTAACCACGTTACACCTTACTTTTTTCCTAATGGCAGGGTCCAGAGAAGGTTTGGAAATAACAGGACTGCTATTCAAATGAAACAAATATTATTGTTGTAAGACCATCAATTCTTTACGAGAAATAGTCCTTCATCTCCTTCCTCACAGCCACCATTTACAGCACTCCATGAGGCAGATGTTAACATCTGCAATGAGGCTTTAATGAATAAAACCACAGTGAAGATCTAGAAGCTTTTTGTTCTAGTCCCATCCCAAACATGAGCATCCAGGATGCCTGTGGAAATCCAACTTATAACGAAGCCCAGCTAGCTATATTGCCCTAAATCCCTCCCGGACATGAGAAGTAACCGCAGGCAGCTGACTGCATGGAAATATCCTTGTGGAAAAGCGCTGCTCCTACCTTGTGGAATATTTTCCAGACTCAGTTTTTCCTTTCTCTTTCTGTCTGATCTGATGGCCTAAAAAGTTATTTCAGACTTAGAGTTCAGACACAAAGTAGAAGGCAAGACAACTTACACGACAAAATCCCTATAGTCATGTGCCTCAGGGCTGCTTCCAGCCAATTTCTGGCACACACAGGTACACAATGAGATGGTAATATGGCAGAAGAGCTCTTTCAAGCACAACCATAAAGTCTTTCCTGGGTGCTACTGACAATGAGGACCAGGTTAAGAAGTTTAGGGTGCAAGGGAGGTCATTGACATCCACAGTGGTCTCATGGTGAACTTGCTCATGATTATAAAATATGTTAAGGGTGCAGCAGTGGTTTCCTCCAAAAGAGCATCTAACATCCATTCTCCAATCAGGAGGAAGTGCTTCCTGACCAGCCACTCTGGGGGCTGCCCTCCCTTCTGTCATTCCCAAGTTCCTGGTGGAGATAAGGAGCAACCAACCCTTGAGCATGGGATCCCTCCGCGGATGACAGCACACCCAGCCTGTAGGGTAGGAAGGGTCTGTTACTGTCCCAAGTGAGGTGTCTGGACCCTGTAAGTAAGGCAGGCCTCTCAAGAGGGCATTGAATAGCCTGTGAGAGAAGAGATGGTGCAGGGACATGCTCTTTTCCAAGGTTACAGGGTGAGCTAGGGTGAGGGTTCACATATGAGGGCAGCAGCTTTCGAGGATTCAGTCACTTGCTACCACAGGGAGGGTGCACTGAGGCTTTCTCATCACCTTGTGCAGACGTGGGGCACAAGGGGAAGGAACAGGAATGAGGCTCTAGAGCTGTCAGCAATCAATCATTCAGAATTAGAGCAGGTTGTCCTGGCTGGTGTGGTTCAGTGGACTGGGCATCATCCCACAGACCTAAAAGGTCAGTTGGATTCCCACTCAGGGCATCTGCCTGGGTTGTGGGTTCCATCCTGGGTTAGGGTGCATGCAAGAGGCAGCCAATCAATGTTTCTCTTTCACACAGATATTTCCCTCCCTCTCTTTCTCCCTCCCTTTCCCTCTCTTTAAAATCAATAAAGAATAAAACTAAGAATGAGAACAGGAAAAAAAAGAATTAGAGCAGGAGACTGATGGTTTCTGGTC
Source organism: Macrotus californicus (assembly GCA_007922815.1). NCBI lineage: Eukaryota > Metazoa > Chordata > Mammalia > Chiroptera > Phyllostomidae > Macrotus > Macrotus californicus. The sequence goes on along the minus strand of VMDR010024332.1, from coordinate 3,942 downwards.
TGACATTTAAGTAACTTAGAAGTTGTCATTCCCAAACTCACAAGAGAAAAGCTAAAAAACTTGAAATGAACTTCAGAGCATTTAGGTCACAGGGCAACTCGGTGTCACCAAAATTGGAAAAGAGAAAGTATACTTGGCATTTAGAAAAATATCCCAAATATTCTGTTCTTAAGATGGCCTGTACTCAAAAAAATCAATTTCTGCTCTGGCTGGTGTGGCTCAATGGATTGAGTGCCAGCCTGCCAATCAAAGGTTGCCAGTTCGATTCCCAGTCAGGGCACATGTCTGGGTTGTGGGCCAGGGTCCCAGCTGGGTGTGTGTGAGAGGCAACCGATAGATGTATCTCTCACACAGTGAGGTTTCTCTCCCTCCCCTTCTCCTTCCCTTCTCCCTCTCTCTGAAAGTAAATAAATAAAATCTTTAAAAAATCTATTTCAGCAAAGTCTAATGCAAAGACAAAAAAAAAAAAAGGACAAAAATGCAGAACACAATATCCATAATCCCTAGATCCTTTCTTCAAACAGAAGGTTAAATACACCTAATGGAAATACCTGGAGAACGTAACAGACAGAAAGACAGTAAAGTAACAGGCACTGGGACTTCCTTAAATTAACGACAGATGGCACAGTGCAGATACGGATGGACAGAGAGCACTAAACATGTCATATAATACAAGACATCTTGTTTACAATATTAGAAATTATGTCTTTGGTAACTTCAAGCTATGGATAACTGAAATAAATGACAGCAATGTGACAAGGGACAGAGGGGGAAGTGGGAATAGTGTGGTATGAGGTACTGGCACATCCAGTGAAGCGGTACAGTATGACTTGACAAAGGTGGTGGCTGAGTTGTAAATGTATCCTCAAAATTCAAGGGCAGCCTCTAAAAAGCTTAAGAAAATATGTGTATTTGATACAAGAGAGGAGAAAAATCAGGTCAAATGCTCAAATAAAGTCAGAGAATGAAGAAAAAAGGTTGAAAACAAAAGAGACATGAAGAGCAAGGGCAACAAATAGGACACAGGACAAACTGTGGTAGATATTAATCAACTGTCTCGATCACCACTTTAATTGCCAGTGGTCTCGCTACAACTGAAAGACAAATAAAGCAACTGCACTATCAGCTTTGAAACACAATAATGTGTTGCCCACAATCAACCCACTTTAAACAGGGAGACACAGACAGGCGAAAGGTAGAGGCAGAGGGAAAATGTGCTGTGGGAGATGGGGGTGGGTAGGGCAGGGGAGAGTAATGGGGGAAATGGGGGCAACTGTAACTCAACAACAATGAAAAAAAGAAAAGTGGCATGGGTATATGAATTTCAGACAACGCAGATTTCAGACCAAAAAAAAAAATTCTCAGGGACAAGGACAACATTACATAATGGTAAAGGGGTCCATTCTCCAAGAAGGCACAGCGGTCCTTTAGATGCTTGTGCGTGACAGTACAAGGGTAAATACACGAGGCGAGAGCAGACAGACTGCAAGGAGAGATAGATGCACCCACTAGTATTGCTGCTGATCTCCACGCTCTATCATAAACTATGAATCGCAGCAGAAAGAAATCACAAAGGACAGAGTTGAACTGAACACTGCCATGTAACAACAAAACTTCATTTAAAAATTGCAATCTGTGATTGAAATCTATGATTTAACACCTGAGCCTGGAAAATTTAAATTGTTGGCATCCTTCATACAGCAACAAAAATATACATTCTTTTCTCAAGTTCACATGGGACACTCACCAAGACAGAGCACATTCTGGGACATAAAACACACCTTAAAAAATTTGAAAGAACAGAAATCAGACAAAATAAGCTCTTCCACCGCAGGCCTTAATCTAGAAATCAGTAATAGCAAGAGAGCTGGAAAACATCCAAATATGTGGAGATTCAACAACACAAGTCTAAATAATACATGAGATCAGAGAAGTTATCTTAAAATAAATTAAAAATTATTGTTTTAAGATTGTATTTATTTATTTTTAGAGAGGAGAAGGGAGGGAGAGAAACATCAATGTGTGAGAGATACATCGATATGCTGCCTCTTGCAGGCCCCCAACTGGGGACCTGGCCTACACACCAGACATGTGTCCTGACTGGGAATCGAACTGGCAGCCTTTCAGTTCGCAGGCCGGCACTCAATCCATTGAGTCACCCCAGCCAGGGCAAATTAAAAATTATTTGAATTAAATGAAATGAAACTTTTCAAAGGTTGTGGGATGCAGCAAAAGAAATGCTTAGAGAAAAGTTTATGCCATCAAACAAATACACTAGCAAAAGAAAGATCTATAATCATGTAATGTAAGGATCTACCTTAGGAAGCAACAAAAAGCTGAGCAAATTGAGCCCAAAGTAAGCAGACTAAAAGTAAGAACAGAAGATTAGAAAAAAAAATCAATGTAAGTATAAAAACAAAAAAAAAATCAATGGAGAAAAAACAACAAAAAAGCTGTTCTTTGAGACACTTAATAAAGCTGACAAGCACCTAGTCAATAACACGAAGGAAAGGGAGACAAAATCACAATGTGAGGCCACCGTGGGTAAGTGCAAGGAGCTCAGAGAGGTGGTCACGAAGCCTCTACAGTGAAGGGGTCTCTAAGGACACTGCCAGGGGTGCCTGTCCTGTGGCAACTGAAACAGCCCACAGCCCAGTGTCCTTCTATGGTAGGGCACCCACTCAAGGTGGAGCGGTTTGTAACAGCACAAATGGGTAAAAAAAAAATCAGTAAACGAGAAGTATGTGGCCTTCTGAACACGAGAGTCTAGACAACATGGGTGCTCAGAGAGACTGCAGCTGTGTCTCTGTGATGTCGCAGAGTGGATGGCCTCAACCTCAGCACCAGGGCCTCACTGTGTGTGGGGCAACCATTCACCCACTTTTTCTGAACCCCCTTTTCCAATATATATGCATGTCCTGAATGTCAAACAAATGCCCAGAGTGACATGAATGTCACATCATACCTGTTTTCCTGGAGCAAGGTCTAGAGGACCTCAAGTCTGTGCCATTTGGGTGAGAGACTGTCCCCATGGAAATGGCTGCTATGTAGGATTTAAGGACCCCAGGCCTAAGTCTAGTTTGAACTGATGCCCTGGCTGTGCCACATTGAGACTCTTGGTGTTGTCCCTGGTATATCAGAGGGTCAGGATCTCGGATGCAGTAGAGGCAGGTGCAGCAGCAGATGCACTTAAGGGTCCTGGGAAGTCCTCTGGTGTTAGGGAAGTGGACTCTGCCCACCATTTACAGGCTGCCTTTTCCCGTCTCTGCTCTTTCCCTCTGAAATACCTGTTCTTTAAAGAGTGACCACCTGGTGGGCTCCCCTCATTCTTGGGACATAGTCATTCTTAACCCCCCACCCCTTAGGCCCACCCTAGTGTAGAGTGACCCGAGCCTCATTCACACCTTCATGCTAATGACCAAATAAGTTCCAGCCAAGACACTGACCCACTCAAAGAGTTCCACACTAAGGAGGATCCAAGTCCCATATTCCTGCTCCCAAAGGATGAGAAATTGCCTAAACTCTCAACTCAGAGTCCTCTGAATATAGCACCCAGGCTCAGTGGGGTCCACAATACAACACAGGGCAGCTGGGCTCACGGGAGGGCTCCCAGCAAGCAGCTGCTCACAGAGCAGGAGCCTCCAGGTTCCTATCAGCCTGACAGATAGGAAGGACCAGGGAAAGGGAGGGCTGAGGCTTAATTTTTGGTACACAAACATCAAACATGTGAAGCCTGATCACCCATGACAAGAACAAACACGAGTATAAAAAACGCGCAATCCCACCTGCTGGTTTTTATATAAGATACACTAAGAGGATGAGCAAAAGTGATCAGAACTGGTCCCTTGAAGGTGGAGGGAGTGGGAGCACAGGAGAGGAGCAGCATATGCGGGCAGTGACCTTAAATCAGCTTCTTTTCGGGCATTTTAAAACATTTTCCCA
>VMDR010024331.1:0-15104 GCA_007922815.1 Macrotus californicus | reverse complement strand
GATGGAATACCACGCAGCAGAAAGAAAGAAGGAACTCCTACCCTTTGTGACAGCATAGAAGGTACCAACTTTCTAATATCCAGCATGGCCTCAAGGGACGTGAAAACAGCTATAACTGGCTTTGCTCTACACATACCCACCAGTCTCTCCATCTCTTTCTATCACCACCTTTTTTCATGTCTTTGGACTTTGGACAGGATTCTGGAACTTATCAGCATATCAAGTCACAACTTGTTAGCTGAGAAGAATCCATCATGTTAGATGCATCTAAGTATTCCTTTTGCTCAGTTCTGAATTTGAGGTAGTGAACAGTGCTCTTGATTTTTGAATGTGGGAATTTTCTTTTCTTTTTGTTTGTTTGTTTACTATTTATTTTATTTTTATTATTTTATTGTTGTTCAAGTATAGTTGTCTGCATTTACACTCCACCACTACCACCACCCCCCCCCCCTTGGTTTTGTCCATGTGTCCTTTATAGCTGTTCCTGAAAACCCTCCCCACCCTTTCTCCCCATTATCTCCTCCCACTTGAGCCTAGCGCCTAGCCCATCACCTGGGTATGAGGTTAAGCTTCTCACTGCACCAAGACTTTTTTGTCTCCCATTGCTAACTCCCATCTCAACTCTCATCACCCTCTTCTTTATCCCACACACTTAGAATGCGAGGCAAAGAGCAATGCACACAAGGGAATGTGGATGTTATAAAGAAGATATTCACAACACAGTGTAAGAACAGAGCATGAGACAGAGTGAAGTAATGGGCACAATCTCTTCATGTGGATGTAGTAGCATTGTGTCATTGAGATGGTGTAATGAGAGAAGCCCAAAACTGAGGAGATAGCAAGGCAAGGGCAACGTTCATGATGGAGAAGCCTTCCTCAAGGAACAACTTCAGCCCAGATCATTGTCTCCAGCACTAATCATATTGTATCAATTGTTTAGATCCTCAGCACTGAGTTCACACTGTTTGTAGCTCCAACTTTCTGAACCTTCTTTGTCATCCTACCTTGCATGTGCAATTTTAAGTGTCTGTTGAAAATCCTGAGGCATGTGTGTGCTCCATCTTCAGTTTACCTTTGGGGACCCTCTTTGACTGTGCCATGCCTGATACACCAACATCCCTAGCACCACCAGGATCAAGGCAGACAGACCTATGCGGATGAGATTCTCCACTGTGTAATCTGGGTGTTGAGTGCCTGGGGACAGAGAGGAAAAGGTTGTGGTGGGTAAGGCAGATCACACTCAAAACAGCAGCGGGAGCAGATGTTTAGACCCCCGTGCCCTTGAACATCCCAATCCCCAAGCCCAACAGGTTCGTTTACTTACCACTTGTGGCATTTGGGGTCTGCACTGATGGGGTGATAGTAACAGGAGCCCCTGAGAATCAGGAAATCAGAGAGAGTGAGGAGCCAGAAGCCTGCCAACCCAGCATTCACTCAAGGATCTCTCTTATTGTATCTCCTTACTCACACACATTTTCATCTACTTACACCATACCTCCCTCCACTCTAGGTGAGGGGGCAACACCTTGTGTTTCTGATTTCCTCATGCTTAGACTTAGCTCTTGGGTCTTAAAAACAAAAAGGGTTCGACCACACCCCATGCCCCAAGCTGAGAGAGAACACGTTAAAAAAACTCCTGAAGTTTAGCTTTTTCTGGGTCTCTGATCATTCTGGTGCATTAGTTCAAGCTATACTTAATCTCCTGAAAATTAGAGTCTTGAGTTAATCCTCAGATGAGAGTCCTGGGTCCATGAATGGGAGATTGGTGCCCAGGGGTTGCTGAGCATCAGGGAGAAAAGGCATGAAAATCCTGGGGCTACCACTCTTTGCCCAAACTCAACCAGCTCTCTCCACCCCTGAGTCTCCAGTGAATACCTGCAACTGATTTTCTTCTGTTATTTCTTTTATACATTATCCACTCATTCACTCTCTAAAGTGTTATGGGCTAGCTAGAAATAGATTTATGTACATATGTATCTATATACATGTATATTCACATATGATATATATTTATACATAAATATGTAAATAATATTTGTACTTATACACATATGTATATAATATATATGCATTATATAATATATTTTATAGGCATAAATATGAGGAAACATGTATACTAACATATACATGAGTGTGTGGACACATGCACACCTATGTGTGTATTGGTAAAGATGATTAAAAAATTAATATTATCAAGTACAATATGTAACAGATAAGTCAGATCTATGATTATGAAAATATATGAAACAGGAAGAATTGGTTAAACACTTTAAAAATGATGAAAGATGTTAAGAGTATCTAGGGTCCCCAGCAAATTTAGGGAAAGATTTTTAAATCAGAACCTGAAGAATAAAAAGAGTGAGCCATGTGAAGAGACCATCAACATTTATCATGTAACAAGTGCCTGTGTCCTCTGCCTAAGCGATTCTATTCTAAAAACTTAACCATGATGTAAGGAATCATTGTTTCTACATACGCCTGGTTTTACGTATGTTCATCCAACAACATTCATTGCAGGGTGGTTTGCAATATAAAGTGGTTGGAAACAACATGCCAAATTTTAAGGCATTGGATAAATGCAACCTGCTACTTCCAAGCAAGGGAATACTAGACAGCCATGAAAAGGTCTCAAGTGGCCCTGGCTGGTGTGGCTCAGTGGATTGAGTGCTGGCCTGCGAACCAAAGAGCCACAGGTTTGATTCCCAGTAAGGGCACATGCCTGGGGTGTAGGCCAGGTCCCCAGTAGGGTTGGAAACAACACATTGATGTTTCTCTCCCTCTCTTTCTCCTTCCCTTCCTCTCTGTCTAAAAATAAATACATAAATATTGTTTAAAAAAAGTTTAAAGTAGATTGATATGTGCTGATACCAGATAATTCTTTAGAATGTATTAACTCATTTTTTAAACATAGAGCAGTTCAGAACAGTGTCTATAAGATGCTGGCTTTCATCTCTGCACAGGGCTGTGTTTATAGGATCTCCTTGAATATTTGGGGGAAAGGTAGAAGAGTGTGGCCAGTGGCTGACATTGGTGGGGAAACTGAGGGATGGAGCCAATGCTAACAGAGAGTGAAAGGTTCTATACTCCCTGTTTACCACTTGGAAAGAGTTTCAGGTTTGTGTCATGTCCATGCATTGCCATAGAAGAAGAAGAGGAAGAAGAAGAAGAGGAAGAAGAAGAAGAGGAAGAAGAAGAAGAGGAAGAAGAAGAAAGATCAGGCTGCCTACACTCCCCTCCCTCCTGGGCCTCCCCATTGCAGATTCTGGTGTGTCACTGGCTGCTGGAGCCATGAGCTCTCTGCCCACAACCTCATTCTACCTGGTGCTCCACCTGAGATGAGGCTCTGCCTCACCTGTCCGGAGAGCCAGGGACTTCTGGGGGAATGCTGTGAGTTTCTCACCTGAGATTAGGAGCTCCAGGATGTTGCTAGAGGAAGACCACACATAAGGAGAGCCCGAGAAAGCACCATAGCACCTGTACATCCACCTGTGACTTGGGCTCACGGGCCCCACAGTGAAAAGGGCCCAGGACCACCCATCAACTGTGAGCTGTGAGGCCAGGCTTTTGAAGTGGCTATTTCCTCCTTCGTTAGACAAAAAAAACCAGTCGAATCCCTCCCACGAGCCACAATGCAGGGTCACACTGCCTCCTGAGGTCACGATGGGGCCTGACAAGGCTGAGAGGCTGGGTGCATTGAACATTCCTGGGAGAGAACAAGCCAGAAGTGTCAAAAGAGGAGACAATACTTGAGGACAGTGTGCTAAGTGAAATGGGCCAGTCACAAGAGGGCAAATACTGTATGATTCCACTCATATGATTAGTGAAGCAGAGAGCAGAATGGTGGTCAGCAGGGGCTGGTAGGAGGGGGAAGTGGGAAGTTTAATGGGTATCGAGTTTCAGTTTTGCAAAATGGTTGAGTTTTAGACATCTGCTGGACAACATTGTGACTATAACTAACAGTACTGTATTATGTACTTCAAAATTTAACAGTTTGGGCCCAGGGTGGTGTGACTCAGTGAACTGAGTGCCAGCCTGTGAACCAAAGAGTCACCAATTCGATTCCCAGTCAGAGCACGTGCCTGGGTTGCAGGCCAAGTCCCCAGTAGAGGAAGCACAAAAGGCAACCACACATTAATGTTTCTCTCCTTCTCTTTCTCCTTCCCTTCCCCTTTGTCTAAAAATAAATCAATAAAGTCTTTTTTTTTAGAAAAAAAAAGGCAAATGGATTAAGAAGTACAAACTGGTAGTTACAAAATAGTCACTGAGATGTAAAGTACAGCATAGGGAATAGAGTCAATAACATTGCAGTAACTATGGATGGTGCCAGGTGGGCACTAGACTTAATGGGGGATCACTTTGTAAGTCACATAAATTTCTAATCACTATGCTGTACACATCTCATGCTAAACAAGTTCTTACCATAATAAAAGTGGGGAGCAAAAGAGAGGGCCCTCATCCCCACACTGTCAACAGGACTTGGCTGTGGAAAGAGTGGTCCCTCCCAGGGTACAGCCACCTCACCTGTGCCCAAGAAAACATCTGCTCACCTGTGACCACCAAGTCCAGAGGCTTGCTGGGAACTGACCAGCTTGCTTTGCTTTGATACCTGCAGTGGTATCTCCCAGCAAGGTCTTGGGTCATGAGCAGGATTTGGAACTTGACCTTCTTTCTGGATGTCTTTGGAAACTTGTTTCTCCAGGGCTGTAGGGCCCACTCCTGGTGCAGGTAGTACCTGTCAGCTTCCTTAGACCCTTGACACCAGATGGTCACAGGCCTCCCCTGAGGGACGACAGGGCTTGGCTTCACCCAGATGGTGGGTATGGGCAGTGTCTCTAGAATAGACACAGAGGTGGCAGTCCCCACCTTCTCTGTGCCTCAGTTTCCCCTAGCTCTCAGCCTCAGGGCTCCTCACATATGTTCCCTACTCATCAGTTTAGAATTCCTCCCCTCCCTCTACCCTCTGGATACCCTGGGGGGGGTGTCCCACATTGTCCCCAAGGAGGAGGCAGGACCTGGGAGATTTGGGGATGGACTCACCTGTATGCAGGTAGGTCTTCTGGTCGAGACACAGTCCTGGAAGAGAGATCCTGGTAAGAGGCCACCGATTCCTGAGCAGATTCCACCTTCCCTGAGACTTCCAGTTCTTGGGGTCTTACAAGAGATCACCTCTCGCATAGGTGCTCATCCCTTTGTGCCCACAACTCACCAAGGCAGAGAAAAGTGGCAGACATGATAGTCATGATGCTGCCTTCCACTGGACAAGGCTGTGCAGATGGTAAACACCATGGGACTTGGCAGAGCATACAGACCCACATGGTGTGGGCAGATGGAGGCTTCCCCATCACCGGACTCAGAGGAAGGCGAGAGGCTCCTTCCCAGTGCTCTGGAGGGCTCCTGTTTCCCTGCAGACAACTGAGACCAGATCTGAAATGCCACTCAGCCCTGAGCTTGTGCCTACCAGGCGTTACCTCTATCCTGGAGAGACAGGGTGGGGACCCAGGTTCCAATCCTGAGTCAGACCCATGGGTCACATAAGCTGGGTGTGCCAGGGAAGGGGGAACACCACTTCCCCTCTCAGGACTTCCATATATGGGAATCTCTTTCTGTCTCTCAGCCAATCATCCAGCAAATGTCTATTTTTTTAAAGATTTTATTTATTTTTAGCAAAAGACTTGAACAGACACTTCTCCAAGGACGATATACAGAGGGCCCAGAGACATATAAAAAGATGATCTGCATCACTAGCCATCAGAGAGATGCAAATTAAAATCACCATGAGATACCACTTCACACTGGTCAGAATGGCCATCATAAACAAATCAACAGACAAGTGTTGGAGAGGACGTGGAGAAAAGGGAACCCTAGTGCACTGTTGGTGGGATTGTAGACTGGTGCAGCCACTGTGGAAAACACTATGGAATTTCCTCAGAAAACTAAAAATGGAATTGCCTTTTGACCCAGCAATTCCCCTGCTGGGATTATACCCTAAGAGCCCTGAAACACCAATCCAAAAGAACCTATGCACCCCAATGTTCATAGCAGCATGATTTACAATAGCCAAGTGCTGGAAGCAACCTAAGTGCCCATCAGTAAATGAGTGGATCAAAAAAAAAACTGTGGTACATTTACACAATGGAATTCTACGCAGCAGAGAAAATGAAGGAGATCCTACCCTTTGCAACAGCATGGATGGAACTGGAGAGCATTATGCTAAGTGAAATAAGCCAGGCAGTGAGGGACAAATACCATATGATCTCACCTTTAACTGGAAGATAATCAACAAAAGAAAACAGCAAACAAAATACAAGAGACATTGAAATTAAGAACAATCTAACAATAGCCAGAGGGGATTGGGGCAGGGACAGAAAATAAAGATTTTTATAATGAAATTACTTCTGGGTTATTTCATGGGTTATTTGTTCATTCTACCTTGCCTACATATAAATAAATATACATACACATATTTAAAAATGGGAAAAAACCTATTATCTCTTAAAATAATGGGCAAAACTCATGAATGGAAAAATAAAATGTGTTGCATGCATACCATGAAATATTTACTCAGCAACAAAAAGTACTGACACATGCTACAACATGAATGAAATCTGGAAAGTTTATTCTAAGTGATGGAAGCCCGTAACAAAAGACTACACATTGTATGGTTTCAGTTCTGTGAAATCTCTAGAATAGACAAATCTATAGGGATAGAAAGATTAATGGCTGTCCATGAATAGGGAAAAAAAAAGAACAGGATAAACAGCTAATGGATATGGGGTTTCCTTTGGGGGTAATAAAATTAATCTAAAATTGATTGTAGTGATAGTACCCAACTCTGTGAATATAATACAATAAAACATTGAATTATGCACCTCAAAATGGGTGAATCATATAGCATGTGAACTGTGCCTCGATAAAGCTGTTACCAAGAACAAAGTCTGAAGCTGACGAAAAGATTTTTAACTGCAACTTTTTGCCGAGTATTAATATGTGCAGAGAATGTGTGATCATGTAAACAGATGCTCAATTCATTCACAACGAGATCAGTTCTAGCGAAAGCCACACTGAAGAACTGTTGATGACCCATCAGAGTGGAGCATTTCCGATTGTGACCAGAAATACTACTGGAGAGGATGTGGGGAAACTGTTGTTCACCTAATACGTGGCAGGCAGGCCTAAAAATACAAGGGCACCTGTTTCATCAAATCCACTAAATTATACCATCAGTTGGCTTTCTCTCTAGGAACCTTTTTGAAGGCATATGATGACAAAGACGAAGTGACACCTACGCAGTGCACGTGACCAAAGCTATATTTAAAAAAAGAAGAAAAGAAGGAAGGAAATGATTGAAGGGCATTGTGGGAACAAAGGAGGCGTAAACATGACAAAGATAATTTAATGAACCTCATGCCCTCACTTCCAGGACATGGGGTGTGGGAGGCTGGATGACAGCAGGCAAAGACGCCACATCCTAATTTTCAGAGTGCATCAGTGATTGGTTTCCTTACCTGGCAAACAAACTGATTAATAAGAACCTAGAGGTAAAGAAATTACCTTGCATCCCTGGCTGATGTGGCTCAGTGGATTGAGCACCAGCCTGTAAACCAAAGGGTCGCTGGTTCAATTCCTACCCAGGGCACATGCCTGGGTTGTGGGGCCAGGTCAGGTCCCCAGTAGGGGGCACACGAGAGGCAACCACACATTGATGTTTCTCTCTCCCCCCTTTTTCTCCCTCCCTTCCCCTGTGTCTAAAATAAATAAACAAAATCTTTTTTTAAAAAAAGAAAGAAATTACCTTGCATTCTGTAGGGAACCTTAATGTAATCACAGGGTCCTTAAAAGTGGACAAGGGAGGCAGAATGGTGCAGGTTAGACAAAGGGATGTGACGATGGGAACAGGGGTCGGTGAGATGCTCTTGAAGACTTGAGCTGCCTCTGCTGGCTTTGAAGACAGAGAAGGAGCCCTGAACTGAGGAAGGTGGGCGACCTGCAGATGCTGGAAGAGATGAGGAAGTGAACTCACCCCTCCAAACTCCAGAGACGGTGACTCTGCGGACACCATCATTTTAGCTCAGTGGGACCCGGGTCAAAATGTTATAGGTGGAAATTGGACTCTTTCACAGGATCGTAAGAAAAGCATTCCAAGGATACCTGCGTGGGAGATGGAGGTGCAGCAAAATGCTTTATTCATGTGGAAGGCTGCCTCTGGGTGTCCTCCCTGTCCATCCCGCCATGGGAGAAGGCCAACCTCGTCCTCAGAAAGGCCAAAACAAAAGCCAACGTCCAGAGTTTCTGGCGCATAGCGAAGCTTAGTCCATTTGGAGCCCATGCCATCAGCGGCGGACCCCGGTAGCTGCTACACCCACATGCTTGCGTGCTCCAGGGCAAGAGAGAGAATTAACAACCGGGCAGGTGTGTTACCTAGTGGGTGAGAGAGAAACAGAAAGAGAAGGAAGATGGGAGACAAAGACAGAGAGAGAGAGAGAGAAAGTAATTCCAAGCTTTTGTGGGCTTCGGATGTGTCCACACCCACCAGGTAGACTGACTCCCCTCTTTGGTCGAGCACGGCCCTCTGCGCCCTGCCCCCAAAAATCCACTACCAGATCCGGGGAAGAGAGGAGTGGTACTCCTAATACAGAGCCACGTTTTAATTCCCTGGAATGTGAAGCTACAGTTCTCTGGCTAAGCAAGCAGGCTCATACTTCGCAGTTTATTAAGTTTGATGTCTAATTTTTCTTTTTTGCTTCCCTTTCTTATGAATAATTAGCTGAATACCTGTGGTAACAATACTTCCAAGTTTGCGGGACTAGGCTGAAGAGCAATGGGAAATGAGAAAAATACCAAGATGCAGGACAATATTTTTATACATGATACTGATTGTTTTTAAGAAAGTGTTGGTAGCTAAAATGAGGCCACCGTGTGTGTTTCCTTATTTTTCACATATTATTTATTCATTCTGAAAACTAACAGAAATAGTTACCTCCGATGTGTGGGGTAGAGAATGAAGAGGATAGAATCGGGTGGTCATCTCTGAAGGTACCATTCTAGGCGGTTGTAACGCTGGAGAAGCCCCTTCCTCCCCGAGACTGTCTCAGATCCGCAGCAGAGAGGGGTTGGCTCTTTCCTGGAGAGCAGAAGCCTGAGGGAGAGCAAAGGGAGCCTCCCCTCCGTGTCTGCTGTCCTTGTGAGGACAGGGGAAGGCGGGAGTCTCCTTGCTCAGCCCTGCTCTGCAGGAGACGAGGGGACTGGGACTCGTCTTGTCCTGGGTCCTGGCCGCACGGGGACCCAGCGCGGGTGCAGCCCAGCCACACACGCAGCGTCTCAGAGTCCAGTCGCGTCCCCCAGACTCTGGAGCCCATGGCTGTTTCTGACTCTGGGGGCCGAGTTTGGGTGAAGTGTCAGGGGCTGAGGTCAGAAGCTTGTCAGGAAACCTCTGTCCCGTTTTCCAGAAGCTCGGGGTCGTCCTGAGACCCCAGAGTCTGGGACGCCAGGCTCCCGAGATTCCCCCCGCTGCTGTGACAAATGAGCCCCAGCGTGGTGGCTCACAGCAACCCGGATGTGTGATCTCAGGGTCCCAACTGGCTGACCTTGAGGTGTCTGCAGGTCTGCCTTCTCTCCTGGAGGCTCTGGGAGAATCGGTCCCTTGCCTTCCAGCGTCCAGAGACCCCGCATTCCTCCCTTGTCTCAGGAGGTGTCACTGGGACCCAGTGTCTGCTTCCTCCTCCACGAGAGGAGCCTGTGATGCCCTTGGCCGCTATGAATCACGCTGTCGTGCGGGCGCATGTACAAGGGTCCCCGACCCTGCTCATATCCCTGCTCTAACCCGGACTGGGGCTGCTGGATGGGTGGAGATTCCCTGTTCAAGTTCTGAGGAGCAGCCCTGCAGATCCGCTCTGAGGCTACACCACTTTGCATCCCCACCAAGGGGCCCAGGGGCTCCCGTTCCTCCACAGCCTTGCCACACTTGCTGGCTTTAGATTATTGTGTTTAATCTATTCTTCGATCACAGTCGATATACAATATATTACTTTAAGTGTAGAGCATAGGGGCTAGACATTTACACACCTTACGAAGTGATCCCCCTGATAAGTCTAGTACCCACCATTTAAAAATAATTTTAGCAATAGTGGTCCTGAGGAGTGTGAAGTGATATCTCACTGTGGTTTTGGCTGGTGTCCCTTCCCTGGACTTTAGATCTAAGTCAGCTGGGACCCGAGGAGACAGATGCCGGAGGCAGAGGCCATGCCAGGAACACAGATGGGAGAGCGGGGCCCCAGAGCAGATGTGGTTCCACAGGTGACAGGTGTGGGTGAGACCAAAGTCTTGAGCAGCACATGCCCGGTCCCAGGAAGCAGGTGAGAACTCGGGGCTCCAGGAGGAGGAAGAGGGAGGCAGAGGCTACAGGGACCTGGGGCCTGTCTGAGATCCGGGAGAGAATGGAGACCGGGCAGGAGTGGGGCTGGGCCGTGAGTGGGGTGAGTGTCAGGCCTGGAGCCAAATCCTAGAGAATGAGATGGACCACACAGGAGGCCAGGTCCCCACTGCTCCTGTACCCTCCCGAGGTCAGGGTCCCACACACAGGGCAGCCTCCACCAGGGTCACCGTGAAATTCGCAGAATGGGCATGGCTCTGTGTCTCTTGGGCTCCAGTGTGAGCCTTGGGCCCTTGGGGAGGCTCCTCCTGGGGACCTGGGGTCTAATCTGTCTGGCAGGAGCTCCCTTGTGTCCATCCCTGTGGTCCATGTGGCCACCTGTGCCAGCTGTGCCCAGCCTCTGCCAGAATCACCACCAGGATCAGCAACACCATGCTAGCCAGGCCAATGCGGACATAGTTCCCCACCGTGTAATTCCGGGAGGCAGGGGCTAGAAGCAGAGGACAAGGGGTCACTAAAAGGTGGACAAGATCTGGACAAACCCAGGAACTATGAGACAGGAGCTCTTTATTTACTGGGCAGGCCTGTCCCTTCCAGCACTCCCTTGGGCATGCTCCCAGGTGACTTACCTGTCAGGGACTCCACTCCTTTGGGTGAGGGGGTGACTTCAAGGGTTGCTCCTAAGGGTGAGAAAGGACCAGTGTTTGTCTCCTGCAGAGATTCTCTCTTCCCTGGGAGCACCCAGCCCCTGCCCTCTCTACCTCGAGACTCCTGGGTCTGCACCCCCAGGCTTCACTACCAGCCCAGTTCAGGGCACACCTGCAAAATGCAGACTTGCTCAGGGATTCACGGCATCTTCTCTCCTGGCTCTCACACCCCCAGGTTGAACAGGCCTCTTGCAATTGAGGATGCAAGATGTCACTGCCTGCTGAGTGTCCACCCGCCGAAAGAGAAGCAGGACCCCTTAGCACTGCTACCCCACTGCCCACTCCCAAGCAGAGTCCCCAAGAGGGGATGCCCTGGGCTGAGATCCCCACTCCCTAGTCTAGGAGGGGATCCGGGGTGGGGTTGGGGGGCTGAGGTCTCCAGGAGCTCCTGTGAGGGGGCAGGAGAAGCCCTGAACCCAGGTTCCTCCTCAGCCTGTCCCTCTCAGCCTGGTCCTGCAGCTCCCACAGCGTCCACACCTGGCCTCTTTCTCTGTACCTCTCAGTACAGAGGATTCCCCCTGGACTCCCCAGAAAGGGGACAGGGACATGGGAGGTCACCGGGATGGCATTCTCTGCTTCTATGTGTCTGAGGGGCTGGACACCCCTCAGAATGTCCTGTCACCATCCATACATGAGCACAAAGCAGTTGGACCCTGGTCCAAAGACAAACAGAGTGAGTGGGAACCACCAACCTGGTCACTGGCTCAAGGGTCACTGTGTCACCCACAGTCCCCCAGGGCAGTGTGGGGTCACAGGGTCAGGATAAATTGGGTGGATATGCCCCCAAACCTAATTGGTGGTCATGCACTGACTTACAGGGTGACTGAGTCACAGCAGAATAAGGGGAAACAGGAAAGAAAAAACTCAATATTGAAAGAACTGTTCCCTTCCTGCCCTGCTCCCTGAGGGAGCTTACCCTCCTCTCTTGAACGGTGACTCCAGGACCTCTCTAGGGCTGACCACACATATAAGAAGGAGAGCCTCATCCCAAAGGTCCCCCAAAGTACCATCTGGCCCTAGTCAGGGACCCCATGGATGACATGACTTGCCCAACAGTGGGGTGGGTCAGCTCACAGGGGACACTTTGTCTGGGGTCCCCACAGAGTCCACCCAAGTGAACAAAAAAGGCTTAAAACAATTTTGAGTGAAAGGACAAACAGTCCCTTGAAGGAAGTCAGCCCCTGGGTGGGGTCACTCCCCATCCATCCCCGCAAGACAGATCCTGGCCCACCTCATGCTGGGGCTCGGTGTCCAGGCCATCGTGGTGTCCAGATGGGACCAGGGCTCCAGGGCCCTGAGCCCCATGTGAAGGCCAAGGGACACGAGTGCAGAGGGGCAGGGGAGCCACTGGACTGGGGGCCAGCAGGAGGGCAGGGAGACAGGATCAGAGGACAAGGCTGGGGACAGGGTATAGGGCAAACCTGAGGATGGAGTGGAGACGTCCTCACCTGTCACCTTCAGCTCCAAGGGCTCACTGCGCTCAGACCAGTCAGACAAATTGGACCGTTTACGATAGAGACACCAATAACTCCCGGCAGTGTCAGCATTCACTACTGGGATGTGGAATCTGGCCTCTGCCCTCTCAAAGCCACGTGGAGGCAGGACAGTCTGATCCTCATGGATAGATGTGTAATTCTTCTCCAGACGGAACAGGTTAGCGCTGGCTGGGCCCCGGCACACGATGGTCACAGGCTGTCCCTGATGTATCACAGGGCCCGGCTTGGCGCTGATGGAGGGTTTGGGCAGGACCACTGGGAGGAAGCAGAGCAGATCTCGAGGTCCCTCAGGAGGAAGTCACCACACTCACAGTCCTTCGTTTTCTGGGCTCACTTCCTTGCTTTTAGCAAATGTGCAGAGCTGTGCAAGCATCCCCACAACCCAATTTAGAACATCCCACCATCCTTTCCCCAACCACCCCCCCACACAACCACTCCAGGAGACTGTGAATCCTCATCAGTTCAGAATGATGCCCCCTGACACAGGACTCCGAGTCCTGGTCACATGTTAGGCTTATCTCAGGGTGACTTGGGAGGGGTCAGTGCAGAGTGGGGTCCTGGGCACTTCTCCCTGCCATGGCTACTCTCTAGGGGACAGAGACTCTGGGAGGGAGGCAGAGGGTAAGGATGATGGGTCACGTGTGGGGACAGGAAAGCAGGTGTCTGAGATGTGGGAGTGACCTGGGCCGGGTTTGAAGGGCTGCTGGGTGACACTGTGGGGACCAATGCGGGCTGGAGAGCTCCAATGGATCTCCAGTGGGGGGCGGAGCCCCACACAGAGCTGCTCACATGACCCCAGTGGGTGGGGATTCCCGACTCCAGGGCTAGTCCTCTGAGCAGCACTGGTCCCTGTTCCCACTGCATTTTCTACCTTCCTCGCAGCACAGTCCCACTTTTGGTATTGAGGGTCCGGGAAACCCCATGTGTGCCACTCAGCTCGGGTGACAGGAAGAGAGGGCTTGTGCCCTGAAACAGGAAGATGGCACCCACCAATGTGATCCCTGATAGAGGCAGGCACTGACCGAGGTTCCCCACCCGTTCACTCCCTCCCTCCCTCGCTCACTCTTTCAACCACCTCCTAGTTCCTCTCCAGCCGTCTACACAGGTCCTCCATGTGCCACTGGCCCCACAAACATGAGACCCACACACAAGGACCTGCCTCCTTGTCTGGAGGGAAGAGGGAGCGCAGAGGCTGATGAAAGGATCGTGCAAACCCACAGCTGCACGCCCAGAGTGAGTGTGGGAGGCTCGGGGTTGACAAGGGACAGCTGATCACATCTGGGAGACCCGGAGGAAAGGCACTGAGCTGAGATGCCACGGCCAAGTGTGAACCCACCCAGCCCAGTGAGAGGAGAGTCAGCCTGGGAGGAGCCGGGTCAAGCGGGACAACAGTGTTTGTGGAACTGAAAGAGGCTGTGTCTCCGCAGATCAGTGAGTCAGACAGCGTGAGAACAGACCCTTCTAGACGGAGGGGCCTGGGTCTGGTCCTAGCTGAAAATAAGCCATCAGGGGACTCTAAGGAATATTAATACTTTGCTAGAAAAGACAAAATACATGAAAAATGGAATTTAAAAAGGTAGACTCACCCTTGTGCATGTGGATGGCCTGGCCCAGGCAGAGCGCTGGAAGAGAAACTTCTGTGAGAAAAACGCCCAGTGCCCAGCCTCCTCCCAGGGCTGCACTCAGGGGCCCTGATGGAGGCAGGGCTCAGCCCCTCCCCGAGAATGTCCAGCACCCTCCTCAGCATCACCTCTGAGCACAGCCCGTCTTCTGGCTCTGAGTTTCAACAAAGCCCCAAACCCCTCCCCCGAACAGGTACTCAGTCTGAACCTGTCCCCACACCCAGGTAACCTCTTCTAGGACTCAGCCTTCCATGGTCAGACGTGGATCAGGGCCACAGCTGAGGGGTCACACCCCCAGAAGGGACCATGAGTGTCCTGTGCTGGATTCAGGACTCAGCAGGGACACAGATGCCTCCCCTGTTTTCCACTTCTCTGTCCCAGGAGGCTGTCTCTTCAATCCAGGACTCACCGAGGACCAGGATGGGGGTGGGACGGGGGCCCATGGCCAGTCCTGCAGCTGGCACGGTCCTGGAGCTGGAGGATGAAGGACAGGGCCTGCAGCTGACACTGTCAACAGGAAGTGTTGGTCGGGGGCCCTTCCCGTGGTTGTTACATCAACATCTAGTACAAAGGGGAAGAGCTCTTTCCCGTCCTTTCCACGTTTCTCGGTAATGAGACAGGGGAGGGCCTTGGCTTCCAAAACTATTTCGTCCCCCATGCTCGGATGAGGGTGAACTCATCTCCAGAGGACCCCCTGAGGGTGGACCTCACTTTAATCCATGGCACAAGGCGGAGCATGGATCTGAGCAACCAGCTGACATAAATTTCAGCTCCAGCTCCAGAAACGAACCCTCTGTTCTTGGGCAAAGCATTGCACCATGTCACACCAATGTGGCCTCACATTAAAAATGGGAAGCCTGAAATCCCCCTCCATGTATTTAATGTCAAGCTACATGTTAAATTCCAGGAA